>LPNX011056276.1:38616-69545 GCA_001517045.1 Pseudotsuga menziesii | reverse complement strand
GGATTCTTATACAAAATGGGATTAGATGACATCCTCAGAAGGTGTGTACTAGAACATGAACGAGACAACATTATGCATGAAGCACATTATGGACCTACAGGAGGACATTTCCAAGCAGAAACAACTATAAAGAAAATCCAACAGTCAGGGTTATGGTGGCCGACACTCCATAGACATTGCAAAAATTTTGTCAGTCAATGTGACAGATGTCAACGACTAGTTCGACCTCTCCCTAGCACAGAAATGCCTTTGATATCAGTAAAACCAAGTTTGAGATTCGAAATTTGGGCAATCGACTTCATAGGACCATTTCCTATACCAACAAAAATGATAGGTGCAAGGTATATCATAACTGTGGTCGAATATGTAACTAAATGGGCAGAGGCCGAACCAGTCGACACATGTTCTAGTGAGATAGATGCTAAGTTTATCTATGAGAATATCATCACCAGATTTGGATGCCCACTAACCCTAATTAGTGACTAGGGAACACACTTCATCAATAGAACTATCAAAACCCTAACCGACCAGTTCCAAATCGACCATCGTCAGAGTACAGCATACCATCCTCAGTCGAATGGAGCAATTGAAGCATTTAATAAAACATTAACAAAAGGACTAACCAAAATATGTAATGCTGATAAGGATGACTGGGACGAGAAAATACGTGCAGTATTATGGGCATACAGAACAACATATAAACGCTCGAATGACCTATCTCCTTTTCGACTAGTCTATGGACAAGAAGCAGTAGTTCCACTACACTTCCGACAACCAACACCTATTATCGCAGAGATCCTACATGTCAATGTCGAACAAGGAAGAAAGGACCGACTATTACAACTAGGAAAACACGAAGAACACCGACTGATGGCAATACAACATCAAGAAATCCAGAAACAACAACAAAAAGTATGGCACGACAGAAACATTAAAAACAAAAACTTATCGGTAGGAGATCTTGCTTTACTATACAATAGCCGGGTAAAAGCTAAACCTAAAAAGCTCCATACATAATGGATGGGACCTTATGTTGTCGAAGAGATACATACCAACGAATCAGTCCGATTAAGGACGTTACAAGGCATAGTATTTCGGAAACTCGTTAATGGAGCCCGACTAAAACGCTACAGAAACTAGAAATAAACATAGTGAAAAAAAATTAAAAAATCCTATAACGACCATAATGGTTAAACCAAAAGCTATAAAAATCTAAAAATCCAAAAAGCAAAATAATACTGTACATGCAGAAAACTATGACAGGAAATTACCATTTCGACAACCGACATCATTCCCATAGACATAATGCCATCGACCATTTTCATAACCGACACCGACCGACGACCTCGATAGTCCCATCGCGCATTCATGACCTCGAGCGCCGAAAGAAATTCGCCATTAATGCACACTCAAGTGTTCCAGCTGGAACATCACATCCACCATTAATACACTTCTCGACAAAAACATCCACAACATCGACACTTCTTGACAAAAACATCCACAGCATCCCCTATAAATACTGGACCGTCGAAGGATCATTCACCGCAATTCATACCGAGAGAGCATCAGAGCATCCAGGCGACTGAAAGCTGAGAATACCTTAGCGAAATTGACCACCAAACCGACAAGATGGCACCCAAACAGACTAGAGCCTCAGCCAAAGCCAAGGAATTACAGACTGCAGAAACACCTTTAGTCCGAAGGTTAAAGAACATTAAGAATGCCAAGGTGCACGAAGGCTCATGGCAAAAACTATGGACTGAGATGCAAGAATGGGCTTATGTCAACAGGAAGCCTACTCAAGCTGCAGACAAAATAAAATATAATACCATATTCAACTATGTCAATGCATCGCTCATGCCCAGCTTCGATGGCACCAAGGAAACAGCTGTAAAATTTATCATAAGTCAGTACCACAACGGCCGGTTCTACTTCGACCGATCGGTCAACATCTCTGGGGAAGACATCTCCAACCTGACAGGTCTGTCAAACATAGGAGACCCAGTACCAGTCGGTATTAGAGAAATACTGGTCGAAGAACTAACTGGGTCGGCTTTGGGCAAAAACTCGAAGGGGTTGATGATTAGTCAAATCACAGCTCGAACGCCACAGATTGTGGCCAAAATAATAGCAATAACAATCACCCTGGTAGGTCGAGGCAACGACCTCAAATTAGACATGTTAGAAGTTGTCGACACCATTGTGACAAATGGAAAGATATACAGATGGGTTGAATATGTCGCTAACATGGTTAAGACCATCTGTGAAAGATGCCAAGAGACGGGAGGAATCATCAAGTTCCCCTCCCTCATACTATGGATAGTCATGTACCATATTTGCCCCGAAGGAAACCCAATTTTTCAGGAACCGACAAGGTTCCACATGTGGAGATTCAAACCATTCTCCCAAAAAGGATCCTTGAAGGAACTTGAAGACGAAAAAGTGCTGTTGGTAAATTGGCTCCAACAGCTAAAAGTCCACACGACTAAATGGAAGGTGCCTCAAAACATCCGACGAAGTCTACCGACAAAGTCCCACATCCAGCTAGAGCTCGACCATACTTCACTGTGGTACATGCAGGGCACCGACTCAAATGCAAAAGCCCTCGACTATTATCCATCAGTCGACCAGATCTTTCGGGAGCTGTCTCGACAAGCTAAAACAAAAATACCACTACCAACGACAACGAAGAAGATCGACTTCTCGATCAAGGAGCCATTAATCGACCAAGAGAAAGAAGAAGACTATGAGCTGAACCTCTACATCAGTACCTTTGTGTCGGAGGAGACACCAGTCAAACACACTAGCCGAATTCAAATCATCATCAAACCTCCGATAGCACAGAGGGCAGAACCACAGACAGAAGAAACATAGGTAGAGCAGCAGGTAATCACTTCGGCTGCAAAAAGTCTCATCCCGACCCAGGAGCCAAGGGGAGAGACAGAACCAGAAAACCTAGAGTATGCTATCACAAAAGACATTATAAAAAAATTGTCGAAAGAGATAGCAGCTACAAGAAAAAAGATAAGAACACAACAATGACAACAGGGAAAAGGTAAGCACAAGCTTATGATTACAGAATCATCAGACGATGAGGAGGAACTGGGAGCTACGGCCATCGACATAATAGAAGATGCCGCAGCAAATAAAGTGCCGGTGGAAACCCCTTTCCAAATATTTTTTGAGGTAGGAGTGCTACCAAGATGACCAAAGAAAGCCAAGATCACCCACATGACGACACCTGAGAACATCGTAGATCTTGTGTCTATGCCTCCACCTCCATCTTTGACAAAAGTAACAGAGGAGCAAGTACCAGAACAACAGTCGATAAGCCCACTCGACTTGTGCAAAAATGCTATGTTAGAAGCTATCGAATAAAAGTTTGACAAGGACAGATATTTGCAGGCATTCATTGAGAAACTGCCTGAGATATTCACGTTGGTACAGAAGCTATCCACAAAATCACCTCTCTTTGAGGTCGGTGGATACCAACCAGATCATGAATTCTAGTCACGAACCTTTGCAACTATCACTTCGACTTTCGAGAGAAATCCCGACAAGGAAGCTGAAGTTACCGCACCTTGGACCGTGACTATCACTCTGACTGTACCCCAAACTAACTTGCCAGTCGCTGTACCGACTGGAGGAGAAGAAAATGACGAGGACATAAATCCACAAATTAACCAAATGTTTCTTTGACTTGGACTCAGCTCCCTATCCCAACAACCACCTCTTGGCCTCACTTCCACCAACCTAATCACCCCCGACCATTCACCAACTCCATCACCACCACCACCATCTCCCCCCCCACCACCACCCCCCGACTCAGAACAAGCCCCACCACAACCATCAACACCAACTACATCCACTTCTGCACCCACTACATCTAACCAGCCAGAGGCAACAGTCATCCCACCTTCCTAAATAGAGAAACCATCAACCACTATACCACAAACCGAAAATATCGACTCGACTTTTGCAGGTACACAGGTACCGACACAAACAGAGACAGAAAAGCATAAGAAGAGGAAAGAGAAATAGAAGAAGGAGCATCATGGACAACCATCAAAGGTCCATATCAAATTGAAATATGCAACCTCATTGACCGATGCAAAGCTAGGACAACTTCTGAAAACCCTAGCAGTCGAAGCAAAGACAAGGAGCCAGCAAAGACGTAAGGAACTCGACAACAAGGTCAAAGAACAGGTTGAGTTCCTCAACAAATGCAGAAACCTTGCACAATCAGTAATGCTAGGCCTCATAGAGGTCGACACCGACAAATCGCTCAAAAGAGCGTGTCAACTATTTGAAAGCATGGTGTCAGCAATCCAAGCACAGATTCAAGAAACAAAGGAGGAGAAAAAAGAAGAAACTACCCACCTCCTAATGGCGCAGCACACAACCTTTTTTGAAGCTTATAAAGTGCTACAAGATCACATGGAGGAGTCCGTCATCACTGAAGAAATACTGCGAGACTAGACTGCTTACTATGGGCAAGTCTATCAGCAAACTCGGCAGACCCGACAAGGGATCCAAGCCCTTGAAAATAGGAAAACCACTGATGAAGCACTCAGAACCACAATAGAAGAACAAATAGTGCTTGAGACAGCCAAGCTACAAAAACTTGAGAGGGAAGCACATCAGTGGGTGCACCAAGCTATCCCCAACTTGGAAAAAGTTGACATCATCTGCCCGCAGATGAAACGACTAGTCGAGACTACAGAGGAGAAGGACCAGTTTATGGGTCCCGACATGGAGAGAATAGCTGAAGTCTCCATTTCAGAGAAGATGTCAATTTTATCATGTCTGACTACACTCACCATCGACATCCAGAAAATATTGCAAATTTGGACAGATTTCCAACATCACCTAGGAGTGACAGCCCCAACAATTGTCGAATTCTGTGTACATAAAAGACTGACCATCAAACTTCACAACCCAAGAAGACCAGGCACATCATAATGACTACTAAGAACAGACAGGAAGAATTTTGTACCTCCCTGTTTCTTCGGGACGAAGAAACATTTTGTTTATGGGGGAGATGTTGGAGGAGCAAGTCGATAAGTCAACTTGAACGATAGCTGACTAAGTCAATAATTTGACTTGAATGATAGCCAACTATGTCGATCAGCCAACTAAGTCAGTCGACCGACTAAACTAGAGATTAGGTCGGCCACCTAAGGTCGTATCGGTTCACCGAACTGACAGGTAATTATTTTGTAACTGTTTTGTAATCATATATATTAGGCTGTTGATCCAGATGAGAACTCGGTTTAGTTCTCTGTATTGTATGGACCCATTCATGTTAATATAATCTGTTAATTCACCTACTTGTTCTTATCTCTTGTCTCTGTTATGTATGTATGTTTTGGTATGTATTATTGGTAACCTTATGTGATCTGTGAGATTACAACATATATCCTGCACTTTTTGGAATTGATTAGGCGATAGATAACCAAACCATAATTAATTTTAAGAAAAGAATCTTGTCATTTGAAGATTCTGAAATAAGGGTCATTGTGCCAATTGATTAGCTCGAAGGGAAAAGATATATCAATCCAGTGAATAGTGAAGACCAAGGAAATTACCTAGACCAACTGTATAATATTATGTATTCAAGAGATGATTATATAAATCCAACAACTGATGGAAATCTAAGTTGGCGTAGTGTAATCTCATGCACATCTGATTCAACCGACGCATTAGAAAATTGACAGAACCGATTGCATGAAGTCTCCATGCGAAGATGTACAAGAATTACAAGATCTGTCCGACGGGTAAGAGTTGAGGCAAGCAAGCTGCCTACATACGAAGGATTACCCAACCTTGCATATTTTATGGTCGAGTTTGAAGAAAAAGTTACAGAATCATAGCGATTGTTTGCCTTGGACTTTGTGTTGAAAGCTACGCCCGCTAGATGGTGGGGTACACATAAACAATCTATCTCTGAATGGCCACAGTTTATAATATTGTTGGAGATTAGATTTGGAGAAGAGATCAGTTATACTGATCGTAGGTATACAATATTGAAAAATCCTATTAAACATATTGAGCATTGTTGCACGGCATGGCAAATATATCCATGACAAGAATGGGTTCATCGATTCATAGACATTGGAGATGGTGCCAAGGAATTAGTATACATCAGTGGAACTGTGAAGAGGAACTGTCGAATGGGAAGAGTTAGCCACAAGATTCACCCGTGCATTTGAATTCACAAGTGAACACCCAAAAATTGATGTTGCACTACAAATAATGAAGTAAAATATATTTGAAGAAATCCCAGTCGCAACCACAAATTTCCATCGATGCAGCACGACGGTCCACCATTGTATGGAATGTTACAATGTTACAATGTTACAAGAGAACCAGATGATGATGATCTGCTCGATATAAACATACTTGATTCAGAAGGTATGCATGCATTGGAAGGAGTCGAAATTTCTAGTGACCAATTCCTAAGTCCACTTAAGATTAAGAAAGTACATATTGGGTCGTCTGAAAATCCAAAGTTTGCCAATATTGGATATTATTGGGATGATGAGACTGTAGGGAATATCACTGACTTCTTGCATAAATTCTAGGATATGTTCCCTACTAATTTTTTAAAGATGAAAGGAATAGCCGGTGACCTCGGTGAAATGAAGATACCTTTGAGGCCAGACACAAAACTGGTCAAGCAGCGACCATACAGATTAAACCAGCTCTACAAAGAAAAGATTAAAGCTGAATTGGACTGAATGCTATAGGCAAACGTTATAGAACCTGTTGAAGAATCATAATGGATTAGTCCAATTGTAGTGCAGGACAAGAAGACCTCATGTGAAGTAGGAATTTGTGTCGACCTGAGAAAGTTAAATGATGTCTGTTTGCATGATCCGTTTCCGACTCCATTTACAGATGATGTACTGGAGAATGTCAGAGGACAATAAATGTATTCGTTCATTGATGGATTTTTGGGTTACCACTAGATCAAAATTGCAAAGGAGGACCGACACAAGACTACCTTTGCAAAGGAGTGGGGGTGTTTCTAGTATACGGTAGTTCCCTTTGGACTTGAGAATGTCCCTGGGATTTTTTCCAGAATCGTAGTTGCTTTAAAGACTTTATACATAAATTTATTGAAGTCTACCTCGACGACTGAACATTATTTAGACTTGTAAAAGACCATATATAGAGCCTGAGAATGATGTTGGAACGCTATCGCCAGTATCAAATTTCCCTGAATTTGAAGAAATGAATATTTTGTGCACCTTTTGGAGCTATGTTGGGCCATGTGGTTTGTCGTGACAGAATTTTGGTTGATCCATCCAAGGTTGTGATCATCCTCGACCTACCAGTACCTACCATGGTTAAACAATTAAGAGCAACATTAGGACATACTGGATACTACAGGAAGTTTATCAAGTGATATGCGGAGATGACTGCTCTGATGGAGAAACTGCTGGAAAAAAAACACTAAGTTTCATTGGACACAAGATTGCCAAGAGAGTTTGGACAAGCTTAAAAAAAGATAGCTATTGCACCAATACTTGTATTTCAATACTGGGAAAAAGAGTTCCATGTTCATGTTGACGCATCGTCTGTTGCGATTGGTGTGGTATTGATGCAACAAGGTGAAGGATCGATTGATCACCCCATTGGCTTCGCTAGCAAGAAGTTATCAACTACATAGAAGAATTATACCACAACGAAGAGAGAAGGGTTAGCGATGGTATATGCATTGCAGGAATTTAGACACTATTTACCGAGTGGACATTTCAAGATGTACACTGACCATTCTACGCTGAAATACTTGGTCAATAAGCCAACGCTGGGGGGAATATCTGTCGTTGGCTTCTCCTCTTCCAGGAATTTGATTTTGAGATAATTGTTAAACTTGGTCGGTTGAACTTGAGACCAGACCATCTTTCAAGGATTAAAAGTGGATAAGAACATACTATTCTAGAAGATAATCTTCCTGACGCACAACTGTTTGTGATAACCATGTTTGATTATCAATATAAAGATATCATACATTTTCTGAGCATGGGTTATGTGTCAACTAAATTTACCACTACGCAGAAGAAATAGTTGGTGGCGCGAGCTGTAGATTTCTAGTTGATGACTAGACACTTGTATAAAATCGGTCCTGATGAGATACTTTAGCGTTACATTTTGGAGCATGAGCAACCAATGATCTTAAATGAAGCACATGCTGGTGTTGTAGGAGGACACTATGCAGGAAAAGCTACAGTGCACAAGATTTTGCAAGTAGGATTATGGTGGCTAACCATGCATGCAGACACTCGAGATTATTGTCACACCTGTGATATCTATCAAGGAACTGGGAAGCAGTATGGAAGGGATGAAATTCCATTGGCACCGCCAAATAAAATTACATGCATTCGATAAATGGGATGTATATTTTGTAGGACCTATCAGTCCGACAGGAAAGCACGCAATAGCACAGTATATTATCACAGCGATTGATTACCTAACTAGATGGGAAGCAATGATGCTAGTAAAAGATTATACTGCTGAAAAGTTTTTATTTGAAAACATTGTGACAAGGTTTGGGTGACCAAATATTTTAATCAACGATAAAGGTACGCATTTTGTTAATCAATTTATTGAATAATTGGTTGAAATATTCCAGATACAACATAGAATAACAACCCCATATCATCCTTAGGCAAATGGAGTTGTTGAAGCCTTCAACAATATTTTGGAAAACACATTGATAAAGGTCTACAATGCGCGAAGAGATGACTAGGATCAAAATATCTCTGCAGTTTTATGGGCATATCGCACAACATGTAAAAAGTTGACAGGTCAGACTCCATTCAGGTTGGTATATGGACACGAAGTTGTCATTTCTATGGAGCATATTGTACCAAGTTTAAGAGTTGCTGGGATCACTAAAATGACAGATGTTGATCCTGTGGAAGATAGATTACTTCAACTAGTACACTTGGAAGAAGAAAGTTTTGTTGCAGGATTTCACCTGAACGTAGAAAAGCAAAGGCAAAAGGTATGGCATGATATACATATTAAAAGAAATCATTTTTAAGTCAGAGGTCTTGTTCTTATGTATGAAAAAAAAAAATTCAAGCATCTAGGAAGGTTGAAAACACATTGGTTAGGACCATATGTCGTCAAGGAAATCACTTATGGAGGAGCAATGAAGTTAGAAAAAATAGATGGGATAGAGGTCAAAGGACTCGTCATTGGGAGTTGACTGAAACCTTATTTTGATAGTTGCGAATAAAATAAAATTAAAGAAAATAAAAGAGAAAAGAAAGAAATATGAGCCAAAATGTATGATCGTAGATTGTTAGTCCATCACAGAGAAAAGTAACATTTTGCAGACTTGGCATGGTCACCAAGGTCAAAATTCCGAGCAAAGACAACTGGTCTATCACAAGACGAGAACCCTAGTGAAAGGGAAATGCAAGTTGCAAGGAGTGCGATGAGAAACTTAATGAACCACAACAGAAAGGAACTCTACCAAATGAAAGAAAATAGGTTGCAAATGACACGACACTAGCACAAGAATGAAGAGACTCACTGACAGGACAACTATCATTCATTAATTTGAAAATATCGAGAGAATTTGGTGGCGTGCTTTGTGGTCACGTATGCCTTTATGACAATAACTGCCCCTAAGGGTGCCAACAAATTGACGACATGCTGAGAAGTTTCCTTAAATGATTTAACCAATGGCCCATGGGATTGAAAGGACGAATTCCTTTTTATTTGAATTCCCACTTGTGTGAAGTAAAACTATCAGAAACTGTTGCTTCATATCAAACTTCGTGCCCAAGCTTAATGTCTTTTTGCTTGCATGAGAGAAGAGCGATTGTTGTCTACAACTTCAGGAGTTGAAGCAACTTCATGGTAATTTCAATATCAAGCACTAGTGCAACCGTGGAAGCTCAATTTGGACCTACATCATCCACGCACATAATGGAAGATACTGCAGGATATGTTCCACCAATGTAGCAGCTTGCTCGAACTGCTGGGCAAGTTCCACTTTGTCCATCCAGAAAACATAGAGCAAATGTACCAGGACCCTCAATATCTTCAGAGGGAAAGCGCACAATGAAGAGGAAGAGAAAGGAAAAAGCAATAACAACACCACCAGTACCCGATGAGGAAGAAGAATCGAAAACTAGAACTTTATTGTCGCCATATATCCCACCAAGACGGACAGACGTACCAAAGGTCTATATTCCAGCCAAGATTCGAGCCCCGTTGGTAGCACCCAACCTGCCAAAACGAATTAAGGTATTGAAGGACATTATGCCGAATTTGTAGAAGTTATCCTTTGATGACCATGATATGAAAAATTGAGTGCCCTAGATAGAAGTAACTACATGGAACCGGTGAAGGAAACACCCGATTCACCAAACTCTTTTATTCCAAATGAAATGGGAGAAAGGACTGGACCAATCCTGTCTATTGTCATTCTTGTTCATGCCACACTTCAGTCGAAGCACAAAAGTGAACGCCTATGTGAAACAGTTGCTAGTAGTATTTCATGGTAGATACCCGTGGCTAGATAAAGCATATTCGGTTGATTTCAACCTCATTTCAACAAATACAGACCTTCCATGAGTAGGATTAGACCCAACATCATTTTTAAAGAAGGATAAGGACCCAACGATGATCATGAGGATCGAGGATAAGTATGATGTGGTTAGGGCCAACAGAAGGTTCCTAATTTCTTCCATTAATGACCCTACTGTTCACTTTGTTGCAAAGATATTGTCTTGCAAGATGTTGCGAAAATTACGACCAACCTAATGTACCGCGGGTGCAGTTGTGCTGGCCAAACTCTGTGCAGAGGGAGTTTATATTAATTGGTCACAATTTTTGCTGAACGAATTGTTACAAGATGCAACTACATAACAAGAAGAAGTTAAAGCTTTCCACTATGCCTGGTTGTTGATTTTAATTTCAGTTGTTGCTTGGTTTGACCCAACGGACTACCAACTAATAGATCTACCTATTACTTGCAGAGGAGCAAAATAACAATACCTCTGGTTCTCATAAAACAAGAACATGAAGACAGAGAGTAATATTGAATTTTTCATACATGGTGAATCCTTGAGGCATAAGGTGAAGAAACATGTAAGGCTTCATGATGACACTGTTGCGTGATTTTTCCAAATCACTAGATTTGAAATTGGCCCACATTATGCTATCATGCAACCACGAAAGGACCTAGATCACTAATGGTTGGCGACATAGTTTCTACTAACAGAAGAAGAAGTGGAAGCCATTACCAGTGAATGGCCAAAAGAATGGAGCCTACCTATTCTAGAAGCCCAGATAGTGGATGAGGATGTGGATCAAGAAAAACCCCCATCACAGGAAAACCAAGAAAAAGAGCCAGACAATAGTGATTCCAACTTGTATCCTCTGGATCCACCACTGGAAGAACAGGGAGATTGACAAGAAGTAAAACAAAGGGAGCCTAAGCACAAGAAAAGTAAGGGTGATAAGCAAGCCAATACCTTCGGTATGGATGAAGAAGACTTGGCAGCGTTAAGAGAAGCACTAAAATAAGTTGCACAAACAAGTTTGCAAGACATTGGTAGGTGGCAAATCGAGTTAACAACTAATATTATAGAGCGGATGAATGAACTCGGTAAAGTTGTCGAACATGTTAGAGTCATAGTGGATCGTGCGCCCGAAGTAGTTGAGTCGTAGGATGAACCCGATCCTTTCAAAGCACTGGAACCTCAGATGACAAAACCAATTCACCCAATCATGGTACAAGTTGGAGGAGAAGTAATGGATCTAGGAACCCCAGAATTTAATGATGTGGCCAAAAGAATAGGCCATATAACTATAGTTTTTTCACAGATGCGACTAAATGAAGTATATGCATTATGGAAAGCTACACTCGCAGAAATCAAAATAAGAGAAATCGCCTAGGGAAAGCAGAAAATAAATTCAAGAAGATTGTTAACAAAATGAAGGCAAAGATGCAGAAGGAAAAGATGCAGAAGACAAAGCAGAAAGCAAAAGCATGGGAAGAAATAAAGTTGAAGCTTGATAATATTATAAATCTAGCATGCACAAATCTTAATGATGCATAAATTACAACATAAATTCATATAGAGGACAAGGTCATTCAACTTGGCAAGATAGCGACCGACCTTAGGAAAAAGGTCACACAAGTTAAGGAGTGTGTGCAAGCAAGCACACCTCCATAGGTGTCAGAGGAAAGAAGAGAAGCAACAAGTGAAGCTGTGAAGAATATGGAAGAAGCGGAAGTGATGTGTTCCAATGTTGTCGACCAAGTCTCTCAGGCTTGGGAAGCATTAATGGATGATGCAGAATCAAAGAAACTTGCAAATGAGCTGACTACAACAAGTAAGCACTCTACGCACACAACAAAAACACCGCACAGAAAAGATGGAAGAGATGTAGGCTGGAGTGTAAAGAATTACATGCATCATTCAGCCTATACATTAGAAGGTGCACGAAACCACTGCATCAATAGAGAAGGTAATGCTGGAACATGTTAGTTCCGACCTTATGGAGCAATTGTAGAAGTAGAGAGAGTAGCGAAAATCTTGGAATATTTTCACAGTAAATTCGACACAAGTAAAGAAATGGACTAATAACTTTGAGTGGCTCGGGATGAGCCATAGGTGAGTGTTGGGGTCCTGTTGGGTCTAGGGAAAGGAAATTTGAATTCACTTATAATTCTGCCTAAGTAGGGAGAAGAGTTAAAGAAGAAGAGAAAGGAGTTGCGGCGGAGGCAACGACATGAAAGAATAAGAGAAAGGAATTGTGACAGAGGCAATGATAAGAAGGAAGAAGAAGGAAGATGCGCGACAGAAGAGGAATACAGGACATAAGTAAGGATACGACAAGGAAAGATATGAGGGAATAATAGTACCAGAATCATGCAAGTGGTACAACGAATGGAAAATGATAGTAAGGCATAATGGTTAGAAAGTGACAGGCCATAAAGATTGTGGGTACGAGTTCGACTAAAGCCAATGAAAGCCACATGTATGAAGGTATCATTGTAAGTTGGCCCGTTAGTGCCTACTGTCAGGTGTTACTAGAATAGGAAAGACCACCTGTTGGCTGTATAGGAAGTCATACGAGAAAGTGACATGTAAAGAGTATGTAACAAGTATGTAAAAGAGCCTATAAAAGAAGGAACCCAAGCCTTTTATGTGGGTTAGCTTCTCTGCTGTCAGCTCTTCACTGTTAATTTCTCTGTATTTGTTGTCTGTTAGTGTTTGCTAAGTAATTTTGAGTTGAAGAATCTGCAGCTGAGTGCGCAGTAGTGTAGGAAAAGTTGAGTCAATCCAGGCTGTGTGCGGATCATTAGTAGAGTCAAGTAGGGAGAGAGAAGAAGAGAAGATCAAAGAGCATGAGAGGAAGATAGAGTCTGTATAGATAAACAAGAAGATCTAGAACAAAGTCTGCAGCTTAGTGCATAGACAAGAGGTGCACATATTCCTCATGCCAGATGAAGAGCACCTTTGTGGTTTTTCCCGAATGGGTTTTCACGTTAGATTTTGTTTATATGCGTGAATATTGAATGTGTTTGAGTTACCTGTATAAATGTCACACTAAATGAATACTTAGAGAGTTTATTATGAACGAATAGATGTATATCAGTTGCACTGTTATCAGTTGAATACGTTTATGCTTCACATAGGTTGTTGTTATATTAGTATAGACTGAGAAGTTGGATCGTGGTCTAACTATTCATAATAAGTATAAGTAATCCACCCATGGGTTTGGTTGAGTGCCTTGGTAAGGGACCGAGGTACCGAAAATCCCCCACTCAACTGCGAAAACCTGGTTATGGCAGTTACCCATAGAAAAATATCTCAGGTGAGACTGCATGTGCGTCGCAGGTGTTACCGATTGGGCTTTGCTTTTTCAGACTGATATCTTGGGCTTTGTTGCGCTAAGAAGAAGGGACTGAACCTCTGTCAGGGTCCTAAGAGGAGATGTTGACACAACTCTATCGACAAGGGTTCACTCACTCTCGATTCCCTTCGACTCACTCTCCCTAAACACTGGACCAAATAGGTTTTACCCTATCCAGCAACACCTATGGAACAGATGTAGTCTCACTCGAGATGTTTGAGGGAGGGCTGCAGGAACCAAGTTTCCACAGTAGATAAGAGGATGTGTGCACTTAGCCTCTTTCTATCACCATATAACTTAGATATCTAGAAAGGGTTTTCACTTTAGCATAAACTACTTATCATCATTTGTATCGGAAACTACTCATCATCATTTGTACCAGATCTAGTATCACAACATTTCATTATTTAGAAAAGAGATTGACATGTAAGAACTCATTCATTATGCAAATAATTCTCATCATACAAAAAAATGAACCATTAAGAGATCAAATCGTAACATATTAACCATTCATATCACATCATATCAAATCGAAATAATTAACAACAGAGACAAGACATCACAAGATTAGAAAACATCATGGATTGCATCAGAGATAAAGACAACATAGAATTTATAGCAACTTCCTTATCATATTAACTTTCATAGGTTGAAATACATCTTCAAAACACATCTCTTGGTCGACAGTCTCAGACTAGAACCACAGAAAATAGTTCGCAAAACTCAAGAGATGAGCCGACAATATCACCAAAGCTATTATTTCAAATATGATTGTGATCAAGACTCCTAACTCTATTTATAGGCTTGCGCCTTTTACAAAAGGGTCCATTTAACCAACTCTTAACTAACTTGGACCAAAATTACAACAAGTGCAATAAAGCCGACCACTTGTCGACATCTTCTTCTTCTGTAGGTCGACTTGCATCTTGTTGACATCTTTCTTTATGTTGTGCCATGTGCACTTGATCCCATTCCAACAGGAGGGATAAAATCCAACACCACCCTTAACTCTAACACTTCAAACATTAAGATTCTTTTCTTGAAATGGATAATAGTCTAATTATCAATGGGCCAATCGATCCCCAAAAGCGTGGGATATGGATTCGTATCATTAACAATGTAAATTACCTAAAAGTGTGCATAAGTGTGAAGTCCTTCTACCTTGATAGGAACCTGAGTCATTCAACCAATGGGTATAACCTTCGACTGATTTTCTAATCTGAGTTGAATAGGAGGCCATACGAGTCTCGACTTTTCCATACTCTCCCAAGTTTATCTATTCAGGATGTTAACATAAGATCCCAAGTCTAGAATAATATGGTCCATGTCATAATCTCCTATCTGGGCAGCCATTCTTAGTTTGCCGCTAATCTTTAATCTTTTCTCGATATGATTAACCCTTTTTTTTTCTAGTCACACCTCTTCTTGAGGTTCTTATATCAAAGTTGTCAATTTTGTGACAACATCTTTATATTGTATTAGCACTAAATAACTTTTAAAGAATTACTTTAATTTGATAACCTTTTCCATTGGTTTCTATTGTAACAACTGGTTAAATCTCTCAGGCATTTTTAGCATTGGGTCTCTAAGTAGTGTAGCAGCAGAATTCAACGCTTGATTCCAATCGACGAATTCTTGTCACACATCAAAGAATATTCCTTTTCTTTTTGGACATTGAATGATACTTTCTTTTGTGATGTTGGTCGCACCTATGGGTTTCCATACAATGTTTCTTCATTTTCCCCAGTCGCAACACCTCCTCTTATCACGACAATAATATGTGGTTCCCTTGGTTCAGTAGATATCTTCTAGATATTCTGATTGGGGTTCGGATTGGGATTCTACACCAGATTATGGTTTCCCACATTCTTGGCCTACCATCTCGTAATCAACTGAGGACATTCCTCAACAGTATGGTCGAAATATTTGCAGTACGAACATTTCGTAGTAGGTCTCGTGTAGTCCCTAGCAAAATGTCTAGGCTGCTCACAATTGTAGCATATAATTTGTCCTCTTCTGCAACCAAATCCTCCTCCTTGTCCTCAGGCTCTAAAATTTGCACCCGTCTTGGTTTGAGGCTATTATTGTTATGGATATTGGTTCTAAGGGTACTAAGCCTATGGATATTGAGCATGAGCTCGCTCATCTGCATCTGTTCGTCGTTCTTCATTAAATAGGTATCAACTGTTTTCTCCTGCAACAACTGATATGCTCTACAGTATTTCTCATCATGGCCTATTGATCGACAAAAATTGCAGTCTAAAATGGTCGGCTCACTTGCAATATTTTGTAAGTAAAAACATTCTTCCGACCGATGCCCTCTATCCTGACATATTCTACACCAAGGAATCCCTTGTGAATTTATCGGATTCGATGCTCTTGATGTGACATAGTTCATAACCATCGGGTAGTTATCTTTGTGATGTCCTTTGTTTCTGCATCTGTTACATCAGAGTTCTTCTTGCACTTCCTTTGCTTTCTTAGCATCTTGAAGTTATAGTGTAAGGTGGGCTAGTTGCAATGGGATCTGCATTATTTCTGCACCAGTTTATCCAACCGGTGAGGATTCCAACTTCATAGCCAATTCCAGATCATCGGTCTAAGATATAATATTTTGTTGCATTAAGGGAATTTGGGTGTGTGGTAACAATGCTGCAATAAACCATTCTTTGTGTTGAACATCTAGCATCTGAAAACTTAATTTGTCCATCAGTGTCTTGAATCTTTGGTCAAAGTCCCAAACAAACTTTGTAGGAAGTTAAGGGTTGTGATCATTTGGGCTTTCCTGATGGCTTCATCTTGGACTTGTCACACGGTCCACACGACTTCACCTATAAACCAATGTTGTTTAAGGTCTTCAAACCCATTTCCATCAAATATTGGCAACTTTATATCATTTCCGACCATTATTTTTGTTCTTCGTATTGTTGGATTAAAGGTTTGGCTAGTGGAAGTCCCTTGTCTATTATTTCCACTGTTATTGTTACTTTGATTGACACAACCACTGGTTCATGAGTTTCTAGATCTTGCCTCAGGATATGTATGCGGGGTCGTGGGTATGTCGTACTCGTACTCTGTATCTGGGCTTCTTGTTCGTCTTCTTTTTCATATATAGTCTGGTATTCCTCTTCCTTGTCAGAGGAAACTTCATCAAAGTGCGACAAAAATTCATAGTCCTCTCCTCCGGTCGCACTGTAAATTCCTCTTCTAGTCGCAGTCCTTCTTCTCTTTGCCGACTGAGAAATATTCTTCCACTTCTTAGACGCCCACCTTCTAGTTCAATCTCCCTATCACCAAGAAACATCTCAGCTTACTCTACTCCATTTTTCTCAAACTTCTCTTGTGACATATCCCAGGTCTTCGCACACAAATATTTATTCGTCAGAATTCATTCTCAGGATCCCTTTCTCACATATGAGCATCTTGATCCAAATATTTAAAGACTTCAAATAACAACCTCTCAGCCCTTGGAAAAATTCTCTTTCAACTTCACTATATGACCTTATAATGTCGACAACAATTTCAATGATGTATCCTTCCAAAATACTGTCAACCCATAAATCGATAGCCCTAGATATAGGGTTTCTAATACTTTTAAGCCATTGGATTAGCTAAGGATTCCACCTCGTCGGTTCTCCTCCTTGAAAATGTTTCCACTAGGTCGCTAGCTTCAACAACCACTCATGCAACACAATAGGAAATTCGCTAAAGAAAATGTCACGAATATCTCTATAAAGGTATCACCTCAACCACTCCTTTGGGTTCAGCCGTGATCCTTCACTTTCTTTTCACGCAAAATCTAGTTCTTTAAGATCCACCCAATCTTGGATTTACAGCTTCGTCGAGTACCAAAAACATATCCCCACTAGAATGATTCAGAGTCCCAGTAACATAACCATTTGTTGGATTACTTTGGTTGACCCAGGTTCTGATCCTTAGTCATCAACAAAACCCAAGATATCGATCCAATAGAGGAGGACTCTGTCAAAAACACCTATGACACAGATGGAGTCTCACCCGAGATATCTTTATGGGGACTGCTAGAACTAGGTTTCTGTAGGTATGTGGGGATTTTCACTCTTACTTATTAAATCACTCGATCGAAACCGATAATTATACTTCTTGTTCTTTGTTTATTCATTCAAGATAACAATATATTCATCCATTTACACATATCACAACATTTAACATAAAACCCTTATCATATATTCAATCTATTTGCGCTGCAACACTCACACACACACGCACACACATATGGGTTTATTCATAAATAGATGTTGTGCAACATATTTAGATCCACTAATTCATAACATACGTGTAGTCGACCTAAACATAATTATCAAACACACATAGAGACAACATTTAACGTGGAAACCCATCTGGGAAAAACACAGAGGTGCTCTTCATCTGGCATGAGAAATAGGTTAACACCTTTTGTTTGAGCACTTTGTTTGCAGACTCTTCTTTAGATGTTCTTTACAATTCGTACAAACTTCTCTCCTCTCATTCTCTCTAATTTTGGGTCTATGTATTTCTTCTCTTCTTCACCCAACTGTTGATCTGCACACATCCTGGATCGATTCTCTAGCTAAGCAAATCTCTTCTCTCTTAACCTAGACCCACTCTAACAACCCCCAAATAAGGATCCTCAACAACCAACCCACACACAGCTTGGGTTCTCCTTTTTATATGCTTTTACAAGTCTTAATCAATTGACTCTTTTCTGTTAGCCGACAGGCTATCATTTCTATTTTAGTACATTCAGTTACAACTGACAATAGCCACTATCATATCAAAATACAATTATGCTTTATTACCAAAAGTGTGCTTTATTCTAACTAACTCTTTACCCATAATCAATCAAACTTTCCTTTTTGATTGCTTTACTCCTCTTCTGTCGTGACTCTCATTTCTTCACAGCTCTTCTTCTGTCGCATCTCTTCTTCCATTGCAACTCTTCTTTCGTCGCATTGACCATAATATTTATCTTCCAGGGAAGAATTCTTGTTGAATTCTGCCTAACTTTTTTGGGGGCCAATAGATGCCAAATAGCCTTCCACAATTTTGAAGAGGTACTATTAGAAGATGAGTCAAGCAATTTTTGATAGCGCAATTTTACCTAATAAACCCTTATATTCCAATTCCATTAATGGGAATCCTTTGAATGCAGATTGATTGGAGCATAACCTTTGATAGCTGAAAAAATAAATTAATTGTTGTTCCTGAAGCACTGGAGGAATCCCTTATAAATTCCAACCATTCCATTCTCCTATGGAAGGATCCCAAACGGAGATATCTTTAAGGGTTCTCATTCCTCTTGAACTCAACCATTCATTTAACTCAGATACTTGATTGAGAACTTCAAGAAAAATTTGAACATCATAATTATCATTCCATAGATCGGCGTTTTCACCATTCACAACTTTCCAATTAAGGTGGTTTATAATAAGTGAGGATGAGGCCTTGCATAATCTCCATATACCAATACCATTTCCTGTCCAATCTTTTAGCTCCAGGCGAAGAAGATTGAGTTAGGAGAGATATGTAATTCTAATAGCTTGTTTCCACCAAGCATCACCATCATAGAGAATTCTCAAGACTAATTTAGCTCCCAAATCTTGATTGAAGAGAGCAAGGCCAAAAACATCGATACCTCCTTTTTCCTTGGAGGCTCAAACCACATTCCAACTTACCAAGTGAAAAAAAATGGTTGTATGTTCCTCCTTCCAATAACAATTTATGTAAGAGAATTCTTGTTCGCGCTTAAATACCTTTAGGAGCCAGCAGACCAGACCATTGGTAGATAGGTAATGAACAAAGGATATACTTTATAAGAATAATCCATCTAGACTAGGAGTCTTATTAAGATCAAGACACCATATTGTTTTGATGACTTCTTCCTCTGAAATTTCTCTACAAAGCTCCAAATTGTCATTCTTCGTGACTAATTAAGGAACAATAATAAGTAATTCTCTAGCACTTTTTTCATCAAGATCCATATCTTCTGTAAAGAGGGAATTGTAATGATATTTGGATCCTTTTTTTTCATTTCAATAAAGGAGCGGAGAGAAATCCAATTCTCATAAGTGATTTCTTTGATGTCATTATGGAATTCTTGAGATCGAGATTGGTTGGGAAAAATTGAAGCATTGCAATCCTTTGCTTGTAAGACTGTGATACTTGAGCCTCTAGTGCTCTTCCTCATTTCACATAACACCATGCATATTGGAGTTAAGCTGCTTCTCTTTCTGGAGGAGTTAAGGAGCGACTTCTGATGTCTCTAAACTTTCCTGCAAGACTTTTATTTGTTGGTTTATTTTTTCTTTTCTTGTCACAATGGATTTAAAAGAATTCTTGACCGCAGTCTTTAAGAGCCAATTTGACAAATTTGAATTTTGACTCCCATAAAAATGAGGGGGAATTATATACATAAGTTATCCAAGCTCTGGTTATTATTTCATAGGTTTCAGTTTCTTGCAGGCACAACGAGTTGAAACGGAAAGGAAGGAGGCCAAAATTTTCCATTTTAAAAAAAGTAGTCGAAATTGGCTTGTGATCTGATTCGTTGTATAACAAAATTGCAAAAAGGATGAACTTATTCTAGAACATGAAATCATTGCTTACTAGGAATATGCCAAGGCGAGCTTCTATATGGTGAATCCATGACCCTTCGTTGGTCCATGTGAAGCGGCATTTTACAGGTTTTATGTCAAATAGGTTCCAACTTGAAATAAAGTCATCCATTATTTCCTGAAAAGGGTCTCAGATAGAGATTCCACCTCTTTTTTAGAATTGTAGAGGGCACTATTAAAGTCTCCCCCAATGACACATTGGTTAGCATAACCCTGATTATTAAGCTGATACAGGGACTGTTAGAAAAACATTTTTCTCCATAAATCACTAGAGAATACATGTTGATGATAATTACTATATATCCATCCTATTTTTTCCTAAAGAAGTGAGTATATAAGATTATATTTCTTCAAAAGCAATAAGTTCAAGCCTAGATGGATTCTAGAATGAACAAATCACGCCTGATGCTCCCCTTGAGCTGACAGCTACGGCCATAATATTTTCCATATCTTTGCGCTAAGATTTAACATTACTTGCTTCTCTAGCTTCATTTCTTGAATGCAGAAAGTAAGAGGTTTTTTAGAAAGAGAGATTTTTCATTGCTAAAACGTTTTTGGAGCTTCCTAATCCCTTGCAGTTCCAAGAAACCACCTTCATTATTAATTGTGATGGTGGGTTTTACCTCCTACTCGTTCATGGGATTCAAAATGTTGTAGAGTCACTAGATATTGTATATTTATCCAAGCTATATTGAATACCTTGTTGAAAATCTAGAGGAGACTCAACTTCTCGATTTTCTTTATCATTTTTCCTGCCTCGTTGTTTCTGCGAGTTCCCCTCAATAACTTCATTATTGTTTTTTCCATTTTTTCGAACAAGTTTGCTTCATGTTGCAATTCCAATATTATTCTTGGAGGATTTATTTTGAACAGAAGGTACTTCAGGAGAGTTCACAACAATGGGAACTTCTGAAATTAATTTCCCTTCCTCTTGTTCTGAAGCATTTGAAGCTATTGGATAACCCATAATTTGACAAAACACCACATCAGATCCAATAATAGCTCCTTTATAGCTTGAATGTAAATGGGGTCTCTCACCAAAAAATATATATTTATCTTTTTATTTGAATTTGGATTATCAATCGACGCAGGAGGGAAATCTTCTGGATATTGAGAGATTTTCTCTTCAGTCGAGGCCAAAATATCATATCGGTTAGCAATATAGACACCTTGGGTTCAAGACACCTCAGTAGTTTTGTGCACATGTGGGATCCCTTTGAGTTGCTTTATTTTTTTTAGCCTACCATTGCTCTTATAGAGGGGTTTTTGAGTTTCCATATGGCTTAGCCTGCTTGCAGTCTTTGAAAAAATGTCCATAGCCATGGCATCTTTTGCATTTAAAGGGTAGAAATTCGTAGTCTAATTATTAATGAAGAGACCATGAACCATGAGTAACCAAAATTTTAGTCAATGAGCCTTTTCAAGATCTCCTTCAACACAAATCTTTGCACATGATAACTGCTTACCTTTTGGAACTGAACGGTCTACATATTTACACAGTGAATTTCCAATGGCTCTTATGAAATCATCCCCCAAGCAAGAAACAAGTAGAGGAGGAAGCTTCACCCATACTGGGACCATAGAGGGGATCTCATATTCAGAATCAAATTCAATGGTCCATCGATTGATGTATAATCCCTGAGAAACCAAAAAGTAAGGTCCATATTGAAATATTAAATCTATGACATCTAATAGTTGGAAATGAAAAAAAAAAAAATTCTTTACCAAGGGCATAAAGAGCCACACTACCATTGATAAGTGGTCTCCAAAATTTGTCCAACCATTACTCCATTGTAGATGGAGAAGGCCACATCTCGGTAAATTGACCGATCAAAACTCTCTTTAATAAGGCACGTGTCATGTTTCGAAATGAGGTCAATGACATCTCTACTTTGGGAATCTCGTCTTATTTCTTCACAAATCGCTTAGGGAGTTTCCATATTCGAGGCTTGGAGGATAAAGAGATAAAAAAGGATTAAAAACATTGATCGCCATTTGGGGGCGAAAGGGAAGGACCCCCCTTCGAAACCATGGTAGAACGCAAAAAGAACACAAGGAGCCCTCAACGCAGGTGCTTGGAGTGGTCTCAAGAGCATGAATGTTAAGGTTGACGATCATTTCTAAAAAGCAAAAAAATGAATACTATATTAAATTAAAGTGATGTAACTATTATACATTTGATCTTATGAGAAATGTTCCTAAACTCACACTTTTTTTCATCCTAATTTAACCATAAATGGATTGTACATCCCAAATTTAACCATAAATTCCCAATTTAAGTATGATTTAGTACCTATACCATGGTTTTATTTTTAAGGATATTTCCACATTTTTACATGGTGTAATTAAATTCATTTTTGGGGATAATGCTTACAATATATGAATTTAAATTGCCTATTTATTAACGTGATTTAATTAACAAGATCTAATATCCATAGTTTGATAGATCAACATATTAGTGTCATAGTTTAAAGTATTATTCTCAAGGCTTTTATGTTTTAACAATTTCAATGACATATTCATACTTAATTATTATTGGCCCTAGGAAAAGATAGGCATAATTTTGCTCAGAAATACGAAGATTCTGGTTGTGTGACAGAGGAAGATGCAACGAGGGAAGAGCTACAGTAGAAGAAGGAGCTGTAGAGGAAGCTGCGACAGAAGGGAAGTTGTGACGGAAGTAGCAGTGGGAGAAAGAGCACGCCAAAAGAAGTAGTTGTATAAGGGAAGCTACGATAGAAGCAGTAGCGAGTGAAGAGTTAGTGACATAAGGGAAGATGAGATGAGATTAACCATGACAGAAGGAACCATGATAGAAAAATGCGTGTAATGGTTGAAAAGGATAGCCCAAGAGATCGTGGGTAAGAAGTTGACTAGAGTCACGTGTGCTTTAGGGAATAAAGCATATTTGTATTTTGGGTCGATAGTGCCTACTTACAGTTGTAACTGAAATATATGAGAATAGGAATGATAGACTATAGGATAATAGAATAGAGTCGGTTATCTACGACGTGTGCAGGTTACTTCCTGAGAGTTACAGTCATACACTCTCTATTGGCCTGAGTTAGTCTATGTTGTCTATGTTGGTTGGTAGAGTCGTGCAGCTATAGAGTTGTAGAGAAGAGAGAGTCGATCCAAGCTATGTGCAGATCAACAGTAAGGTGAATGAGAGGAAACTTTAGAGACTTGAGACTAGAGAGCACGAGAGGAGATATAAGTGTGTATAGATTGTAGAAGAAGATTTAAAATAGAGCCTACAAGTTGAGTGCGCAGACGAAAGGTGCCATATATTTCTCATGCCGGATGAAGAGTGCCTTTGTGGTTTTTCTAAGATGGGTTTACACGTTAAATGTTGGCTCAGTGTATATTTGATGAATGTACTTATGTAGAATGAATGTATGTTGTGAATGAATGTATGTATTTGCTATGAATGATTTCTTATATGCATATGTCGCTCTGTTGTTAGCTGGAACTGCTAATAAGGAACTATATTAATTGTTGTAATCTCTCTCGACGGATAAAGTAGAGTAATATCTTGAATTCATGCAATAAGAGAATTACTATAACCATCGGCTTCGGTCGAGCAAGCTCATAAGGTGCCATGGAAGATGGAATCCCCACAGAACTGTAAAAATCTAGTTCTGGCAATTACCTATAATACATATCTCGGGTGAGACTGCATCTGCATCGTAGGTGCTACCAACTGAGTCCTACTCTGTTGGGTCGATATCTTGGGCTTTGTTGATAGACAAACAAGGGTCTGAACTTGGGTAGAAGGGATTAACACCAACAAATGGTTCCATTGTTTGGACCATAAATCATTTTGTGAGGGACATGTTTTGACACCTAGTGAAGCCAAAAATTCAAGAGTGGGTGGATTCCAAAGCATTAGAGTTTGTACGAGAAGAAAGTGAAGGATCACGGTTGAATTCAACAAAGTGGCTGGAGCGATACCTCTATATGGATATTTATGAAATTTTATTTTGCGAGTCTCCTATTTTGTTGTATGAGTGGTTGTTGAAGCTAGCAACCCAGCGAAAAAATTTCCAAGGAGGAGAACAGACAGAGTGGAATCCTCAACTCATTCAACGACTGAAGAATTTTAGCAACCCTGTATCTAGGGTTGTTGATTTATGGGTAGACAGTACTTTGGAAGGATACATTGCTAAGTTTGATGTTGACACAATAACATTATATAGTGAGGTAGAAACAAAATTTTTCCAAGGATCACAAGGAAGATACTTTACATCTTTAAGAACTTAGATAAAGATGTTTGTATTTGAGAAAGGGATCCTGAGAATGGAATTTGATGAGTAAAGAACTATGTATACATAACTGGGTTATGTCCAATAAGAAGTGCGAGAAAAATGGATCAAAGTAAGCTGATATGTTCCTTGGTGATAGCGGAACTGAACTAGAAGGTGGACATCTAAGGAGTGGAAGAAGATTTTGGTCGAGAAAGAGAAGAAATTCGACAAGAAGAGGAAGTTCCAGTACGACCAGAGGAGAAGACTATGAGTTGATGTCGCACTTTAACGAAGGTTCTTGCAACGAGGAAGAGGAATAACAACCTATCTATGAAGGAGAAGAAGAATAAGAAGAAACCCCAGATCCATAGTATGAATATGACACACCTACGACCCAACATACGTATCCATATGTAAGATCCAGAAACTCATCTCCTAGTGGGCTTGTCAATACAAGTAATACTAACTGTGGGAATAGTGGACAAGAGAGTCCTGTTAGCCAAACAATTTATCCAACGGTAGCAAGTACCAATATAATGGTTGGGAATGATATTAAGCTATCGTTATTCAACACAAATGGGTTAGAAGACCCATAGCAACATTGGTTTCTATGTGAATCCATATGGACCGTGCGACAGGTCCAAGATGAAACAATAAAGAAGGAACAAATGATCACAACCCTGAGGGGTCGTGCACCAGACTGGTATATGAAGTTCTCTATGGTTTCGATAGGAGTCACATAGAAAACACTAGACCAAATTCAAGTAGGACTAATAGATGAATTTATAAATCCCAAATCTGAATATCAGTGTATTGCATAAACTAAAGAGATTAAGCAATTATCTACGACATCTGTGTGGGATGTCGACAAGAGATTTAAGACACTAATGGATAAAGTAAGCTTCCATATGTCAGATGTACAACACAAAGAGTGGCTCATTACAATGTTGTTACCGCACATCCAGATTCCCTTGATGTAACAAAAGACTACATTGTAGATTGAAGCGATGGAGTTGGCCATGAAGATCGAATTATCGCATGTAGGAGATAATGCTACAGGAATGATGCAAATTTAGTTGCAACTAGCCAACCTTTCGCTGCAACTTAAAGATATTAAGAAAGGGAAGGAATTCCAAGAAGAACGTTGGTGTACCAGATGTAGAACTAAAGGACACCACAAGGATAATTGTTCGACGTTCATGAACCATGTTGCATTAGGAGCGCAAAATCTGATAAATACAAAAGGGATGCCTTGGTGTAGAATATGACAGACTAGAGGCCATCGCTTGAAAGAGTGTTTGTACTTACAAAAGATTGTAAGTGCACCAGCTAGTTTATATTGTAAATTTTGTAAATCAATAGGCCATAATGAGAAGGACTGCAAAGCATTCCAGTTGCTGTAGGAGAAAATGATCAACACCTATTTAATGAAAAATGAAGAGTAGATGCAAGCTGAGTGGGATCAAGCTCAATATCTATGAGCTCATTATCCTCATCCCTAGTATCCATAGAATTAATACCCTCAATAAAGGGACGCGTGGAAAATTTTGAGGTTGAGGACAAGGATGAGGATTTGGTCAAGGAAGAGGCCAAATCATATGTTATAATTGTGGGAAACCAAGAAATTTTGCCAGGGACTGTACAGGTCTTGGAAAGACATGTTCTTATTGCAAATATTTTGATCATACCATCAAATAGTGCCTGTAATAGATTGCGAAGTGGCAGGCCATAAATGTGGGAAATCTGAACCCTCTGTAGAATCCAAATCCAAACCCCAACCAGAATATCCAAAAAATCTCTAATGAGCCGAGGGAGCCAAATATTGTTGTTGTAACAAGGGGATGTGTTACGAATGGATCAGACCAAGCTGCACAACATGAGCAACTGTAGGTGTGACCAGTAGCAAAAAATAAAGTGTTGTTTAATGTCCAAAGAGAAATGAAAGTATTATTGGATGCACGATTAGAATTATTCGATAAGAATTAAGAATCGACGTCTGCTCCTACATTACTAAGAAGACCAATAATGGAGATGCCTGAAAGGCTTCAAAAACTACTCTGAAAGCAACCAACGAGAAAGGTTAGTAAGCTTAAAGAATTTTTTAAAAGTTGATTATTGCTATTACAAGATAAAGATGTCGTCGCAAAATTGAGAACTATGATAGAAGAACCTCAAGAAGATCTACAACCAAACAGAGGAGTTAACCATCTGGGGAAAACATTAAAGGCTGTCACGAGATCACAAGTTAAGAATGACCGTTCAGATAGGAGATTATGATATGGACTATATTATCATAGATTTCGGATCTGATGTCAACATTCTAACAAGACAAAATGGGAAAGCATGGGGTAACCACGAAGGAGTGGTCTCTTATTCAACTCAAAATATAAAATCAGTCGAAAATCCTACCTATTGATCGATTGACTCAAGTGCCTATCAAGGTAGAAGACCTAAGAACGTATGTTGACTTTGAAGTAATCAACATTGTCGATGACACAAATCCATATCTTGCACTTTTAGGGATGGACGGAGCGATTGATAATCAGACCATCATCAATTTAAAAAAAATAATATTAACATTCGAAGATTCATAGCTTAGGGTGGTCGCACCAATTGATCTGCTAGAAGGTCAGTGATATGTCAAGCCAGTAAATAGTGGAGGACAATGTGACTATCTTGACCATATTTATAACATCACATATGGAAGGGAAAATTATGTAAATCCAATAGCCAAGGAAAAGCTTAGTTGGTGGAGTATTTGTTCCTATACATTAGATTCTAGTGAAGCACTAGAAAACTGGTAAAATAGGATCCATGAATTATCCATGAGAAAGTGCGCAACAATTACACGGTTTGTGCGAAGGGTAGGAATCGAGGTAAGTGATTGTTATATTGTGAAATAACACTTCTCAGTTCGAGTACTGACTCTGAATACGTTGGTACACAAAAGGACATAATGGATAGAAGTTGCTAGAAACCTATAGATGAACATGTGCCTTAATACACTTTGGTTCTTCCAGTCTTTCCCATGTTTTTTAAAGAGCTTAGCTATTAATCATGACTATTGACATTGCACCTTGCAAGTCATTCACGGGTAGCCATATATGCAGCTCGCGGTTATATGATCACACTATGCATTTACGGGTTTCCTTCACAGGAGTCATGGTCCATTCACGACTTGCCAGTATACATACCCATAGTTACATTAAGCCAAAAAAATTAAAAATTAAAACATGATTAATCAGGGATAGTTGGGTTTGTAATCATAGTGTTCCCAAACTCCCTAACCATCCTAACCTTCGTAGCTTCCCCTGATCACCAATTATAAATAGAAGGGAAGGGTAGAGTTTAGAGAAGCATCTCAAGAGAGCAAGGCTATGATGGAGGAATACCCTTGGAGATTTGGAGCAAGAGAACTCAGTTCCTTGTCTAGTAAAGGAGGACTTGTATCACATAGAGGTTGTATCTTTCACTACTGCTTATCAATAAAGAGAGATTTTCTTCCACAATTGGTGCATCAATTTTCTTATGTGTTATGATTTATGAGTTATATTGTCATCTTCTTGCAATTATAATGTTTCATTAATCTTTTATATAACATCTAATATCTCTGTAGGAAGGTATCCATCTCTTTTGCAAGTGTTGAGAACCCTTGAAGCTTCTAGAGCATTTGGAGTGAAGGTTAAAAGCTAGGACCAACCTTCATAAATAAGGTGCATTAGCTTTCTGCCCTATTTCTCTCTCCAATTCCTAGATAGTTGTATGTCTACACGTTTGATATTTGTATGTTGGTGACCCCAGACCCTTAGGTCATAAGGTATATTTTCCCTGAACAACAGAACTAGCGACTCCACTGGGAGTCTAGCTTGTTTTGGGTCTGTTCTCTAGGTTTTCCTGTCCATTTTGCTATGTTTGTTGTTGTAAGTGTCTTGCTTGTGTTTTGCTTTCATTTTGCAGTGTTTAATGATTAGGATCCCTTAGCCATTATTTTTTTCTTTTGAAAAATTATAGCCGTAACCATAGGTTGTCTGTACATACAGCCTGGTTTCCTGTTGTATTCACGTGTTGACTGTATATACAGTCGCGGTCCATTCGCGGGCTGTTTAAGTAACAATCGTGGTTTCCTATAGGGTTAGGTCAAACTGCTAGAATTTCCCCTATTTTTTGCATTTTGACTCCTTAGGTATGTATAGGCTTTCTTCTTTGGCATTGTGTTGTGCTGTTGGTGAAAGCTTTGCACTTCCACTTGTCATTCAAGTGTCTTTTAGGGTGAGTTAAGTTTGAATCTCTGTGTGTGGGTGTTTTAGGTCTTTCCTTCTTGGTCGTTTGTTTCAAGTACTTCTTGTTTTTATAGGTTGTTGGTCTATGTCATCCTTTCTAGTACACTAATATTCCTTTGATTGATGTTGTAGTGGTCTAGGTTTGTCACCTTTGCCAATTTCTGATCTATTTGTCTTGCCAAGTCAATAGTTTCATCCAAGTTAGGGTTTGAGTCATCTTTGCACTGTTTGTTAAAGATTGCTACTGTAAATATTCGAATTTTATCACTTGCATGTGTACATGTTCAGTTTACTTAACTTAGGTGCATTTAATTGCATAAATATAGGTCAGTCTAGTGGGGTACCTTATACTTCTTCTCCTTTCATGTAGAGTGCTAAAAGTGGTACAGGTGGGTCCACTTCTTTTGTCCAGGGATTTCTGTGGAATGGAGGACACATTCCTCCATCCACAGCTTATGTAGGTCCATCGCCTACTTATATGGGTATGTAATCTAGGAACCTAAACAATTATAGTTTTCAAACCTCTAGTCAGGTTTCGACAGCCCCATTTGGGAGCTCTCCCTTTTCATTGTTCAGTAGGGGAATATCAGCTCCTACTTTTCAAACTCAAGTTTCTGATGGAGCCCGACAAACTAGCTATCACACACCACAAGTCAGTAATCCTTTGGCATTCGGGTGGAACCCATTTCTGAATAGTGTTAGAACATCACAGCTAGTGGCTAGGGGCAACCCCACCTTTTCTTTCGGGAGCACTGGGGCAGGCACTTCCTCACCCCAAACACCTCAATATCAAACCACGATTAGGATGAAACTTCCTTTCCTGGAAAACTTAAACTTGCCATATTTGTCTAAACTAATGAACGACCCCATGCACCATAATGCGGCATGGCCAACTGTCCCCATCAAACTTGCCTCACACATCCCAAAGTTTGAAGGGAAAAATGGTGAGGATCCAAGTGCTCACATCACCACATTTCAGCTATGGTGCTCTTCCAGCTCACTGAACGATGACTCTGTTCGATTGAGGTTATTTCAAATAATGTTAACTATTGTAGTGGCTAAGTGGTACATAGAGCTCCCGTCAGCCGCGTATGATAGCTTCCTTGACTTAGCAACCATGTTTCTAAATCATTTTCAACTTCATGTCCGGTATTCAGCCGATACAGACTTGTATTCGACTTTTCGAAAGAACAAGTTCACACACATATCTGATCATATTGAGGAGTGGCAAAGGAGAAAGAAGATTATCATAGCCAACATTCCTCCCGAGTTCTTGTTGGAGTGGTTCTTGAAATCTTTACTGCCTTATATTTCTAAGGACGTATCCATATCGAGAGTTACCACAAAGGAAGAAGCAATTCTCAAGGCCCATCAGTTAGATATGATCTATGCTAAGTCTGGGATTATATATGAAATCATCCCTAAGGCGTCAAGTTCTATGAATGAACTGGAGAAACCCAAGACTATATCCCATGTCGATGGTGTGGTTGGTTCAGTAAGTACACCCACTGTAGAATCACTAGCTAAGCAGCTCCATGAGTTGTCAGTGAAACAAATTGCAGCGGAGGCAACTAAGGCTGCCACTCTCTCACCGCAAAATAATAATGTTTATTCATAACAGTCTTCTCAGAAGGGAACTCAACAAATCGGTGGGAAAAATAAGAAAGGAAAGAAGTGTGAGGGAAACCAAAACAAACGGAAGGCCACAAATAATGTCGAGGGGGGTAAGAAAGAAAAGAAGAAGGTTAAATTTCCTTGCTGTTGATGTATTTGTAACTTCGAAATGTATTCATCCGTATATCTTATGTATTGTACCCCGATGTTTATTTTGGGATGTGTCTGTAATGTACTTGAGTCATGTCATGCCCCGATGCTCT
>LPNX011056276.1:0-38587 GCA_001517045.1 Pseudotsuga menziesii | reverse complement strand
GTCAAGTCATTGTGGGTAACCCTCCTATTGGTCAAGGGTTAAAGTCCCCGCAGTTGTGGGGCCCTAGGGTTATTAGAATATCCTAGAGAAGTTGACCCTAGGTAAGTTATTGTAAGTTGGGGCAATAGTCCCTATCATTGTGTTAAGGATAACATCCTTGTTGGTCAGAGGAGGCAAAGTCCCCACAAGTTGTGGGGCACTAGGGTTATTAGACACTCCTAGAGATGTCGGCTCTAGTAAGTAATTGATAAGTGAGGCCGACATGTTGGAGTGGGTTTCAAGTGAACGAAAGAATATAAATAGAGAGTGAGCCTCTCTATTTAGCACACACACTCACTCATTGGAGCGCATGAGTGAGAGAGAGAAGTTGTTGGGACAAGAGAGAGACTGCTGATGTCGGGAGATCATATTTATGTTTTCAGGTTTTACTTTTGGTGCTGATTCTATCTCTGAAGAAGTTAGGGGGTTTTCTCCTTTATGGTTTCCCCGAGGAAAATTCTTTGTGTCTCTTGTCTCTTGTGTTTATTGTTGTGCATGTTATTCTCTTAGTTAAAAGATCCTAGGATCATAATGTTAGCTTGAATGATAAAAATCTAACATGGTATCAGAGCTAACCTGAGAAGAAGACATTGTGCAGCTACAGAAGCTAGGGATTCTTACTTTTTGGGTCTCTCTCCACAATCCATCAACATAAGTATGCTAGGCTGCCTCTCCATTGAAGGGCACATCTTTCTGTTGAAGCAGAATTCCATTCCGAGCATTTTCAGTTTTCAGTGCGGGAAATTAGGGATTTCTACAGAAGAAGAATTTTTGAGTGAGCTCAACATAGGATTTCTCTCCTCATCAAAATAAAAGTTTAGAGACCTAGATCAAGATTTTTGGTTGGGTGAAACTACGGGAAAGTCAAACCCTAGTTTGACCCTGAGCTGGAAAAACCCTAATATATTAAAACTGATAAATTTTGGTATATTCACTATATCTCGGTAGTGGTGAAGTATCAGGAGCTGAAAATTGCAGAGGTTGAATATACAATCCTTATGTACAACGTATCCAAAATTTAGCCTCTGATTCACTATATTCTGCGAGATATGATCCCTCCAAGTTAGGGTTCCAGCCTCTTCCAGGATTCATCCCTAAACAAGACACGTAGGGAGAATTGCTATATCTTGGGATACAAAGGTCCAAATGAAATTTCTAAAGATTTTCTAGAAAGGGCACGGAATTTACTTTTTGTGGTATGAGTTTTAGACTTAGAAGATGAACCAGTGACACGTGGCAGTCTGTACAACTTCGCTATTCTGAACAGTCCTGTAATAGGTCACCTTGGTAAAATTATCATAAGTCCCAATTGGTGAAACCAATTTTGATGAAACCTGTGGTGTTGGAATAGAGACATGCAAGGATACCTCAGTGAAAAGTTTCAGACATAGAGTAATAGCAATTTTAGATATACCATAGAAACAGTATCAGGAATTTCTGCAGAAAAAATTGGTAAACTAGGGCTTCATGTTCCGGGAGCTTCCCTCCACTCTTTTCAGAAAAGGAGTACATTAGACAGCTCAACTTGAAGAGATATACCTTTCTATCCAATCAGATATGAAATATTTCAAGTTTTGAAAATTAGGGTTTCTTTGACAAACCCTAGATCACCCAGCTTCAGAACTAGGATGGACACCTCAAATCGGTAAGATCTAACCTTTTGCTATTTCCATTTGAGGTTCTCATTTCAAAGTGATCTATCACATAAGCTTGGTGAAGTTGAAAGCTTCCAAGCATGGAAGTATTTGATATCTCTGAAGAAAATGAATTTGACACCTACATAAGTAGAGAGGTTCCAGTTCCAAAGGGAGATGAGGCTAGAAGCCTTACACAAGAAGAACTTGGTCAAGGCCAAGAAGATCATTGTTGATTCAGTCACTTATCAAATTGTACCACAAGTGTATTCCCTAAGGACACCAAAAGAGATGTTTGATTCCTTGAAAAATCTATTTGAAGCGAAGAACATAAATCATAATATGACTTTGAGAAAACAGTGGAAGGATGTGAAGATCCAGAATGCAGAGACCATATAGTCGAGGGCCTCTCAAATCAAAGAACAACTTGTAACAGTAGAAGAAGAAGTGGAGAATTTAGAAGTGGTGATAGCCACCTTGAATGGCCGCCTAGGATCATGGGATTCATTCATTCAAGGAATGTGTGCCAAAAGGAAGTAATTACTTTCAACAGACTCTGGGAAGAAGAAGAAGCTCGACATAATAAAGAGAAGATGGGAGCAACTGAAGATCAAGCTCTCACCATCCAAAGAAGATCCCTCAAGAGATGAGGAATATGAAGAACTCAACTTTAGAAGAACCTCTTATCCACCTTAGCATTTAAGAAACGATGCTATTATGAATGAAGAAGATGATGAAACTAAAGGCTCAAGAAGGAGTCTACCCACTAAACAAATAAATATAAGTATTCAATTGTCATTTCATGATATTGTTTTATTATGCATTTGCTTATATTTAGTTAATGTATTATGCATAATAGAATGTTTGCATTAATGACAGTATACTAATAATATGCATATGATGGGTAAGTAGCTTATGGTGCTATACAACTCTCCATTGCTGCTTATCTAGAATGAAACCTCTTTGCTGACATATTGGATTAGTGCACAATCTCAATGTTGTCCTGGTAGAGATGGAAGGCATCTAGAAAGTTTCCATGAGATATGGATGAATGTTGTATTGGCTAAAGTAGTTGCATGATCATATATTTATGCATAAGAATTTTCCAGTATGAATATTCCTTATGGGAGGATTGCTTCCTTCCATGTCAGATGTGAGTGCCGACCATTCTGACTTAGGGTCAGATGTAAGGGCTACCGCCATTCTATCATGGTGAGAGGATTGCTTCCTTCCATTTCAGATGTGAGTGTCGACCATTCTGACTTAGGGTCAGATGTAAGGGATACCGCCATTCTGTCATGGTGAGAGGATTGTTTCCTTCCATGTCAGATGTGAGTGCCGACCATTCTGACTTAGGGTCAGATGTAAGGGCTACTGCCATTCTGTCATGGTGAGAGGATTGTTTCCTTCCATGTCAGATGTGAGTGTCGGCCATTCTGACTTAGGGTCAGATGTAAGGGCTACCGCCTTTCTGATGAGTCAAGGTCAGATGTGAGTGCTGGCCATTCTAACTTAGGGTTAGATATAAGGGCTACTGCCATTCTCTGAATGGAGGCACCTGGTCAGTTACCAGGAAACCTTAGTCTAGGATTGAGTGCCTTTCTAATGAGTCAAGGTCAGATGTAAGTGATGTGCCTTTCCATAGATGATAGTAGTTGTGTACTGTCATGCTAGTGGATGTGAGTGCTGTTCCTTTCTGACGAGTCAAGGTTAGATGTGAGTGTTGGCCATTTTAACTTAACGTTAGATATAAGGGCTACCAAAGACCTGCAGGGAAGTAGGCCTACAACCATCATGAAAAAGGGCTGGCTCTATAGAACTTCCTGTGATGAGAAGAATAACGAGATAGCACATATGATGATGACCCAGTGATGATCCAAATCGAGTGATGATTCAGATCCAGTTATGATGTCTTCGAGATGATCTAGATTGAGTGATGATCTAGATCCAACAGTGATGATCCAGATCGAGTGATGATATAAAGATGATCTAGATGGAGTGATTATCCAGATCCAGTGATGATGATCCAGATCCAATGATGATGATCCAGATCCAGTGATGGTGATCCAGTAGAGATGATCTAGATCGAGTGATGATGATCCAGATTGAGTGATGATCTAGATCAAGATAAAGATGACTTCAAGATGCAGATGACGGGATGATCCAGAGAAGAAGACCAGTGCTGACAAATTGTGTCGAGAGAATACCTTCCTAGTTAAGAGGGAGTGTTGATGTATTTGTAAGTTCAAAATGTATTCATCCGTATATCTTATGTACTATACCTCAATGTTTATTCTGGGATGTGTCTGTAATGTACTTGAGTCATGTCATGCCCCGATGTTCCTATCGGGAGGCTTTATAATGTAAACAAGTCATGTCAAGTCATTATGGGTAACCCTCCTATTGGTCAAGGGTTAAAGTCCCTGCAGTTGTGGGGCCATGGTGTTATTATACTATCATATAGAAGTCAACCCTAGGTGAGTCATTGTAAGTTGGGGCAATAGTCCCCACTGTTTTGTTAAGGATAACCCTCCTTGTTGGTCGGAGGAGGCAAAGTCCCCACAAGTTGTGGGGCACTAGGGTTATTAGACACTTCTAGAGATGTCGGCTCTAGTAAGTAATTTATAAGTGAGGCCGACATGTTGGAGTGGGTTTCAAGTGAACAAAAGAATATAAATAGAGAGTGGGCCTCTCTATTTATCACACACACTCACTCATTGGAGTGCATGAGTGAGAGAGAGAAGTTGTTGGGACAAGAGAGAGATTGATATTGTCGAGAGATCATCTTTATGTTTTTGGGTTTTACTTTTGGTGCTGATTCTATCTCTAAGGAAGTTGTGGGGTTTTCTCCTTTATGGTTTCCCCGAGGAAAATTCTTTGTGTCTCTTCTCTCTTGTGTTTATTGCTGTGCATGTTATTCTCTTAGTTAAAAGATCCTAAGATCATAATGCTAGCTTGAATGATAAAAATCTAACACTTGCAAGTTGTGCCAAGGTGACTATTTGAATTATCAATGTCCCCTGATGGAACAAGCACAAAAGTTGCTTAAACAAAAACAACTATCTGTACTAAAGGATCCCTTTCCCCAAGGATAGAATGCAACTTCTACTTCAAAAGATGTAAGGGGCACACCTAGTGCTCTTACTTATCACAATTATATCAACATGGTCTGATATAGTACTTTGTTACAGACAAGAAACACAAATTTTGAATCAAAGGATCAGGAAACAGGTAAGTCTGCTACTGAAACTTCAACCCCTCTCACCATTAAGAAACTAGTTGAACCTATGCCCAAGATATCGAAAGGTGCCTTCAAGAAGACATTCCACAACCCTAATGTCGGGGCTGCTTCTAACTAGTATATGGTAGAAGACTTAACTCAAACACCCTATGTGATGTCGGCATTGGAAGTGCTATAGTCCTTCTCAAAGGGATGCACTCTTGACGACTATAGATAGTATGGACTCAACAAGCTTGCTGGCCAAATTTAATATTTCTGATGTTAATCTACGCCTGCCATACCATGTGGACTTTTCAATTGATGTTGTCCATGGAGGAAAAACCATTGGACGAACGATGCTTGATGAAGGTGCTTCCACATGTGTCATGTCGATGTCTTGTTGGAAATATTTAGGATCCCCGGAGTTGGTCCCATCAAACAATTTGCTTACTGCTTTCGCCGGAAGGTCTTTCCATCTGCATGGTATCCTACCTGCTTTCCAAATAAAGTTGGCAGGGAAAGCAGTGTTTGTTGAAGTTGAAGTGATTGATACTCCCTTGGACTATAATTTGATTTTTGGGAGAAGTTGGTCGTATGCCATTTGTGCTATCGCCTCGTCCGTTTTCTGAGTCTTAGTGTTTATGCACGAAGGGAAGTTGGTTAAAATTAACTAGCTCATTTTTACTTGGAAGGGTCGTTTAGAAACTAATGATTCCATGGTACCATTGATCGATCAGTCGAAACAAGTGAATGAAAGCTTGGGAGTTGGAATGTATACATCCATGATGGTCACATTCGATATACCAACTCCTATAAACTACTTAGGCTCAACGAGTGTTGGGAAGTCTATCACTACGGTTGTGGATAGAATTTACCCTTGGTTCCTCCCTTCGCAAGAAGAGCCTCAAGTTCCCTTATCAATAACATGAATACCGTATCAAGTTATATCTAATGTTTATGTTGATTCCATCACGACTCCTCCTCTAGTATCATAGGATTAGGATGAATCCTATCTACCCACTTGGGCGGAGAACTACACATATTCCTATGATTACTTGGATATGGTTTTTCCTTCTGATGAATCCATTCTGGAAGCCATGATTGGACCAGAAAATATTTGTGAAGACCTTCACCACAAGTCCTTCTTCCTTCCAGAATTAAGCAAGATTGAGAATTTAGAGTTTCATGTGAGACTTGTAGAAGGTGTTGATCTGCTAATTAATCCTTTGCCTAAGGAGGGGGTATTTGTCGAGGGGAATATGGAAAACATCTCTACCACCATTCTGGTAAACATTTATGAAAACCTGATGTCATGGAAAATGTACATATTGGTGCAAACTGTTCTTCGGAAGAGGTTTCCATTTACACTTCCTTATTTAAGGAATTTCACGACATCTTTTCCTGGTCATATGAGGAGATGTCAGAAATTGATCCATCGATAGTTGAACATGAGATCCATACCTACCCTAATGTAAAACCTATTCGACTGAAGCTCAGAACAGTAAATTTGCGAAAAGCGACAGTCGTGAAGGCTAAAGTGGAAAAACTGTTGAAAGCTGGGTTTATTTACCCGATTTCTCTAACGAAATGGGTATCCAATCCCGTTCTGGTGGGAAAAAAACAAGGGAATATACATGTTTGCACTGATTTTCATGATTTGAATAAGTCATGTCCTAAGGATAACTACCCCACACCATTCATCGATCGGATCATTGATGCTTGTGCGAGTAGTGATGTATTTTCATTCATGGTCGATGTTTCGGGCTATAATCAAATTCAATTAAAACTGGAAGACCAACACAAAATGACCTTTATTTGTCTTTGGGGAACTTTTGTGTATAAGAAGATTCCCTTTGGTTTGAAAAATGTTGGAGCTACTTTTCAGCGGGCAATGAATTTTGTCTTCCATGACATAAAGCATATTGTCGAGCCTTACTATATGATCTGCCTGCCCATTCTCGCAAGAGGAAGGACCATACAGACCATCTTTGTTTGATTTTTGAACGATGCAGAAATTATAAAATACGCTTAAATCCCCATAAGTGTGTTTTCCGCGTTGAGTCAGGATGGTTACTCGAGTTCATTGTTCCAAATAGAGGGTATACATGTGGATCCCTTAAAAGTTGAGGCCATTGTAAATATGCCTCCTTCTCATTCTATTAGGAAACTACAGAGTCTGTAGTGAAAATCCAATTTTCTTCGATGGTTTATAGTCAATTATGGCATGATCACAAAGGTTTTCATGCGCTTGTTGAAGAAAGACACCCCATTCCTATGGGATGAAACCGTACAACACGCTTTCGAGGCATTGAAAAAGGCTTTACTATCGACTCCTCTCTTACACCCCCCAAATTACATTAAAGATTTCATATTGTATCTGGCCACATCCAAGTCGATGATAGGAGTGGTACTAGTTCAGGAAGACGATGAGATCCAAGAGCATGTTGTCTACTATCTTATTCAAGCATTAGCAGGTGCTAAACTTAGATACTTGCACATCGAGAAATTGGCATTGGCGATAGTCTATGCCGTTCAGAGGCTAAGACACTATATCTTGCTGAGGACAACCACAGTGGTTGCAAATGTAAACCCTTTGTAGTATGTTTTATCTCAACATATAATCGAGGTAAAATTTAATAAATGGATCATCATTCTCCAAGAGTTTGACTTAGATTTTCAGTCTGCTAAGTCTAAAAAGTCCTTCGTGTTCGCAGATTTGATCTCAGAATTCTTGACTGAAGAGACTATAGTGGCAGAAGAAGACTCATTTCCAGATGAGCATATATTCTTAATCTCAACTTCTAACCCCTGGTATGGAGATATCCTAGTATATCTCCAGACTCTCAAGTGTCCTGCGTCCTTCTCGCTGGAAGATCGGTGTAAGTTGTGGGTTAATGCGAAAAAATACCTTATCATCGGTGATACCTTATATCGACGAGGGGTGGATTCTATCTTACATCGGTGCCTCACCCATGAGGAAGCAGATCATGTCATAAATGATTCCCATAGAGGAGTGTGTGGGGGTCATTTGTCTAGGTTAGAAATGACCCATAAAATTCTACGTGTTGGTTATTTTTGGCCCACTATCTTTAAAGATTGTGTGGAAGCTGTAAAGCATCGGCATCCTTGTCAGCTCTATACCAGGAAGATGTGGTCACACCCTGTTCCTTTATTTCCCGTCATCACAGTAGGGCCCTTCACTAAATGGGCGGTTGATTTCATGACATGCAACCCAGTTTCTGTCGGGGGCATAAGTATATCATTGTTGTTGTAGAGTACTTTGCAAACTGGGCATAGGCAATGCCTACCTTTAAGGCCAATGGCGAAATGACAACATATTTCTTCTTGAACCAAATCATTGCTAGATTCGACATCCCAAAGAAGATTGTCATTGACCATGGTAGTCACTTTCAAAACAACATGATAACTGAATTGACCAGAATTCTAGGGTTTAGGCAAGATCATTCATCTTTCTTTTACCCTCAGGCGAATGAACAAGTAGAGGTGATCAATAAGACTTTGAAATCCATTCTTACGTGCACAATCAACGTGAGTAGGTCAAATTGGCATATCGTGCTGTACCTTGCACTTTGGGCATACCAGACTAATGTTAAGAGTGCTACAGGTTTCTTGCCTTTCCATCTCATCCATGGAATGGAGGCAGTCACACTAGTTGAATGCGAGATACCATATCTAAAAATTTCTATTCATGTGCTTCTGGATACTACAAATCTTGAAGAATGTTTGCTTCACTTAGAGAATCTATATGAACAGCGTAGAGATATGCTTACTGCAAATGAGGCTAATAAGAACTAGGTCAAAAACCAGTATGATAAAGTCGTAAAACCCAGAGTTTTCTCTGTTGGAGAACGTGTATTGCTTTGGGATCAAGACAAGGAACCCCTGGGGGTAGGCAAGTTTAAGATGTGGTTATGTTTGTATGTCGTTTCAAAAGTTTTAAAGAAGGGAGATTATGGGTTAATTGATTACGATGGTAACAAGCTGCCAGAGCCTAGAAATGGGCTATACCTGAAGAAGTATTATGCTTAGGCACAATATTTTTTCTTGTATTATTATTGTATGTTTATGTACAATAGGTCATCACTGGTTAGTGTTTCTTACTTAGTCTTCTTGTTGTTTTAGATGTCATCTGAGTGGTTCGTAGGGTTCACTGATGGCACCAACCGTCCCACTTGCAATCTGGCTTCAACCGCCTGGGTCATTTATGCACCCTCAAGACAACTGGTTGCCTCCGGTGGCGCCTCTTTAGGTCCTACAACTAATAATATGGCTGAATACAATGCGGTCATTCAACTGCTTTGGGATGCTACGTTGCGTGGTATTACCCGCATGGAAGTCAGGATTGACTCCCAGTTCATGGTTTCCCATATTAATGGTGATTATCATGTGAGACACCCTACCTTACTACGTCAGTTTGTACGAGTCAGGGTACTTGAAAGGAATTTTGAATACATTTCATACAATCACATTTCAAGAAATCAGAACACAATCACTGATGCATTTGCAAATTATATACTCGACTGGCACTTAACACACACATTGTAAAATGAAAATATACAGACACATTTGAAACACATATACATAAACAGGCGTGTGTATGTGTGTGTGTGTGTGTGTAAAATATGTTCATAATACATCAAGTTTGATCTGAAGATCCTCTCATAAGTACATCAAAATACAAACAATAGGATCGAAATCCATAATATGCCTAGATCTAGGGTCGATCCTGAGCCTCCTCGGGTGCGACTACTTCTATAGCCTCCCGGTAACAAAGTATGGCCCTAGTTACCGTTCGAAGAAGGAATAACCAGGACATAGGAACTCCAACAACATGCTTCTACATCTCCATAGGGATCCTCTCCATCCTGAGAGTGGGGACATCATGGATAAGCCTTTCTAGCTTCCTCTCTACCACACGAAGCGTCACATCGTCACCTCTAATCTCTACAAGCCGAACAAAAGTCTTGGGGTGTCTATCAGGTCGGACTGGTCCTATATATGCATATCAACATAAGGTATATCAAACTCAAGTACATATGCATATATAAATTTATGAACAAAAATTTCATAAAAATCAAATAATGAAAAAGTAGAAAGTCATACCCATCTCTCCCCATTCTCCTCCAGCAGGGAGGATGAGCTTTGGATCGCCCATGAAACCCAAACGTGCATAAGGGAACTGCTCAAGAGAAGGTACTTGTCTACTCCACCAGGAGTAGAAGTCATCATCATATCCACTCTAGATTCCACCTCCACCACCCTGTCGAAGAAATATGTCACCCCACTGCATGAGTCTAGGCTCATGGGGTGAGCAGGAACCCTCACGAAGAAGAATGAAACCAATATGCTCGCATATCCAAAATTCTTCTTCCTACCCCTCCTATAGTCAGATAACTGTTTTCTTCATAATCAGGACTAATCCCAAACACCAATCAAACAATGCTCCCCATAGACACTCTACCACCATGCGCATGTGTGTCCACGCTACTAAGTGTAGAGAAGAAGATTCTACAACTCTGACCACGGTGCTCACTAAGACTTTCAGTGGAAAGCTAGTGATATGTGCAATCAGGATTTGTGTCCCCGATTTTTGAGTCCTAGGTAAGCAATAAGTATTGATATAATCTTGGACATTGAAGAGGTAGAGGACTCTCTCCTGTCCTTTGCCTCTTCTCTTCTCTCACTACTTGGGAGGAGTTGTCGATTTGCTTCAATCACACCTTCAATTTTGTGAATACCAATCCAGCTATTCATAGTGCACTGCAGCATATTCGTGGAATTGTTCTGAAGGTAGTTCTAGTTGCATATTTGGTGGATCCACATGCGAGATGTCCGATGCAGATGATGATGGAGTGCTACAATGTGAAGGGAAGACTAGATGATGATGAGGATATGCATAACATCAATATTCTAGAGACAGAAGGGAGTCGGGATGTCGCAACACCTGACGTACCAACGGATCTGATGAATCAATCGTTAAACATTGGGACATAGGAGAACTCAAAGTTTGAAAATGTTGGGGACTACTGGGATGAAGAAACCATGGCAAAGGTAACATATCTACTACATGAATTTCAATATTTGTTTCCTACAAAGTTTTCTGAGATGAAGGGAATACTGGGAGACTTAGGAGAGATGAAGATCCTGCTGAAACCAGATGTGAAGCCAGTAAAGCAGCAGCCATATAAATTGAATCCATGATACACTAAGAGGGTCAAAGTTGAGCTCGACAAAATGCTGGATGCTCGAATAATAAAACCGATTGAGGAATCAGAATGGATCAAACCCATGGTTGTGCAAGACAATAAGACATGTGAGGTTTAGATATGTGTCGAACTTAGGAAATTGAATAATGTGTGTCTGCATGATCCATTTTCAACACCATTCACTGATGAGTGCTAGAAGGAGTGGGCGATCAAGAAATTTATTCATTTACGGATGGATTTTCTGGCTATCACCCAATTAAGATCACGAAGGAATATCGCCACAAGACAACCTTTGTTACTGAATGGGGATGTTTTCAATACACCGTGATGCCCTTTGGACTGAAGAATGCACCTGCAATATTCTATAGGATTGTTGTCGTTGCATTCAAATATTTTATTCAGAAGTTTTTTGCGGATTATATGGAAGACTGGACGGTTTATGGATTTATCAAGGACCATCTAGAGAACCTGCGACTGATGCTAGAGTGATGTCGACAGCATTAGATAGCGCTAAAATCAAAGAAGTGCATTTTTTGTGCACCTTTTGGGATGTTGTTGGGACACATTGTTTGCAAGCAAGGACTGTTGGTTGACCCAACAAAGATTGCGTTAATTTTGAGTTTTCCACCACCTACAAATGTGAAGCAACTTAGAGCGACACTAGGACACATGGGATACTACTACAAGTTTATCCATGGGTATGTCACGATCACAGCTCCTATGGAGAGGTTGCTTAAGGTAGATGCGGTCTTTGTATGGAGTCAGGAGTGTCAAGGAAGTTTTGATACGCTAAAGGCAAAGATGGATTCCGCACCAATACTAGTTTTTCCTGATTAGACTAAGCAGTTCCATGTCCATGTGGATGCATCGTCAATTGTGCTGGGAGTGGTGCTGGCACAACCAGGTGAATGAGATTTTGATCACCCGATTGCTTTTGCTAGTCATAAGCTTTCATCCACGGAGAAGAATTACTCTACAACAGAGAGGGAAGGTTTGGCAATGGTATATGCACTACAGAAGTTTCGACATTGCCTATTGGGCGGTTAATTCAAGATGTTCACTGACCATTCTGCTAGAAATACCTGGTCAATAATCTTATGTTTGGGGGAAATGTATGTCGTTGGCTACTTCTCTTTCAAGAGTTTGATTTTGAGATAATTATGAAGCCAGGTCGCTTGAATGCTGGCCCAGATCACCTATCGCGGATTGAGACAGGTGAAGAACTAACAAACATTGAAGATGGGTTACCAGATGCACAACTATTTAGAGTTGAGATGGTTGATGATTACTATGATGAAATATTTTAGTTTTTGGCGATGAGAACAACACCAGAAAAGCTTACTACAAGTTAGAAGAAGCAATTGGTTGTTAAAGTCGCGGATTTCCAATTGATCGGTGGACAACTCTATAACCTAGAACCAGATGAGATCTTAAGGGGATGTGTTCTACCCCATGAACAAGTGCAAATATTGGCAAAGGCACATGCGAGAGTCACAAGTAGACACTATGGCTGTCACGCTACTGCCAAGAAAGTGCTCAGTGCAGGGCTTTGGTCACCCACTCTCCATGGTGATGCAATGGACTATGCACGGACTTGCTACATCTGTCAAAGAACTGGGAAACCGTCAAGGAGGGATGAGATGTCGCTCGTACCTCAGGAGACAATGCAACCATTTGATAAATGGGCTATGGAATTTGTTGGACCATTCAACCCACCCAAAAAGAGAACTGGTGTGTGGTACATCATTACATCGATAGACTATTTGACAAGATGAGTAGAGGCCGCACCTGTCATAGATTGCACCACTGCGACAGTAGTGAGGTTCTTGTTTGACAACATTGTTACTCGGTTCAGGTGCCTAAGGATATTAATGACCAACCAGGGGAGTCACTTCATCAATCGAATAGTCAACGCACTAACAAAGGAGCTTCAGATATAGCATAAGAAGAGTACCTCATATCATCCACAAGTAAATGGGACAGTGGAGGCATTCAACAAGGTATTGGAGCATGTGCTCACAAAGGTATGTAATGCGAACCGTGATGACTGGGATTTGAAGATTATAGTAGTCTTGTGGGCATATCATACCACTTGCAAAAGATTAATGGGACATACATTGTTCAAATTGGCGTATGGGCAAGTGATATTCATGCCGATGGAGTACACTGTTCCAAGTCTGCGCATAGAAACAATGATTTGGTGAGGTAAAAATTTGCCTTGACTCTTTAATTGATACAGTTTTGAATAAGGCACCGAAGGTAGCCACTGTGCAGAAGATTGGCTCAATCAGCACTGAGACGCGGATTAGGAATGTGCAAATTCCGCTGCATGCGATCGATACCAACAATGAGGATATCAACGCCTCGCTACAATAGTTACATGGTCTTTCTGTAGACGTCAATGCTCTGTCGACACTGACATTGGTGCACATGCAAAGGGTTGCCAATCAGGAGTTAGCAGATAGAGAACAAGTAATCAACAATCAATTCTTGAGGTCGTAGGAGAAAGAGGCTGAAACACACAAAGAATTGAGGCATTGCAGAAGGAAAAAGACAGACTGACAGAGGAGAAAGCAAAGGAGATTGTGGAGCTCAAGGAGGAGCAGGATCAAATGGTGGTAGAGAAATCCCAACTCTGGGACAATAGAATGTGGTTGGAGGAGGTAGTTTCTACTGCTTGTCAATGGATACCCGAGAGCACAGAGGGTCTGGACGCGTAGAGTATCTTGGGGCCATCATTGCACAGTTACAACGTGACAATGTAGACTTACAGGACCTGGTACATCTAGACACACCACCGGAGAAAGTTGTAGAGAGGAATAACGCCATTAAGGACTTCACAACGCAACTGGAGGAAATGGAGTAAGAGGAGAAGCAAGTGACTGATGCGACTACATAATTTTGGGGCAGTGTAGTTCAGGATGCACAGTTGGAGCAACTGACCACGCAAGTGCAGAAGGTTTAGGGGTAGTTGGCTACACTAAGGACATCGCTCAAAATGATGCCCCCATTCGTACAGATCACAAAGGCTGTAGAACTGAAGAACTTGCAGCAACAGGTTGCAAAGGCCATGGATCACCAACAGAGGCGTACGACGCAATTAGACGAATTTCAAGAGATCGGTGCACAAATCTCAGTAAAGGTAGTTTCGGTGCTCCAAGAGGTTCAAGAGGGAAGGAAGGATGTCACAACAAATATCCTCGAGCACCCATTAGAACATGACTTGACAGAAAGCAGGGAGACTACTGAGAAAATCAAAGAACAGGTCAAGGAAATTACCCAACAGTATGAGGACTTCAAAGTGAAGATCAACCGATACACTATTTCCAGAGGACGTGGCTCGAGGGCGAGCCACAAGATTGTGTTGGGGGCCTATTGGTAGGAAATTTTGGGGCAAGTCAGCTGCACAACATCGTAGATGCTGCATAAATTCAAAGATGTTGTGCAAGGTGGAAAATGGTGCGCAAGGTAGATTTACAATATTTAATGTATTTTGGTCATATTTTGTAGATTTGGAACGCATTATGTGGATTGTGGTCATTGCTTTGTAGATCTTGTTAAGAATTAGTTACGAGCTTGACTTAAAGTGGACCATCAATGTAAAGGAGCAAGCCTATAAATAGATATATAAGTGCAAGTGTTAAATCTTCTTAGATATTCTTCTTTTTATTCTTGGTGGGGAGAACAACGAATTTTTGGATCTGTATGTGACTAAAGAAATGTTTTGAGAAGCTATGTTTTTCTGTGAAGGGTAATAAGACATGACATAGATTGAGCAGAACCATTGTGTCTTTTACTATCTTTCTATTTTCTGCGATCCAATGTGAATGTGATGTGTATCTGCGATGTATATCTGTGAATGATGCAATGTTTATCTACTATGAATTATGATATACTGCTAGATCTATTTACGCATAGATGTTTTCCTGCGATTTAAGTATGCCAATGTGATCTATTGAATGATGACATGATTCTCTTAATGCATAATTTGGATAAGTATATCCGTTGAATAATGTTGTGCTGAATTAATAAGTAGATGCATGGTCGTCCTTCATACTGCAGAAACTTGGTTCCAACAATTCTCCTTCGAACATCTTGGGTGTGACTTCATCTGCTATGCAGGTGTTGCTAGATGGGGTAAAATATGTCTGGGACGGTGCTCAAGGAGATCGCGGTGGTTTGGGTGTCAACAGAGAGTGAACCCCTGTTGATGAGTTTTGTGTCAACAACCCTCCAGGTTCACAGGTGCTCCCTTATGCGATAATCCCATGATAAAGTATATGTCTTCTATGATCAACTCCAAGATTTCCCCTTGGAGGTCAAACAACCCAAGCTCATGGTCCCACAAGCTCACTAGTGTCTCAATTAGAGGGACTTGTGCATGCATTATTCATGTGCAGTAGAATTCAGTAAACCACATCTTTGTAAATCTTGCAAAGTCACATTATCTCCCATTACATCACGATCGATATCCTCATGCTCTCTTTCTCGCCATTCCAACACCATGTTTGCCTGCCCAAGAAGAAATTTCACCATTAGACTTTGATAAAAATCAATTTCATCATTAAATTTTGAAAAAAACCAAGTCTACACAGTAATCGTGACTGTGTAGTGTGCACATCGTGATCCATTCGTAAGTTACACTACAGTTAAAATACGCATTCGCGGTTCCTTTGAAGGCTACCCACAGTTGCGTCGTGGTGCCTTTAGGGCTAGCAAAAAATCCATTGATTGACTCTTAAATATAAAAATGGAAAGCATACAATCAAATAGGAGGGAGAGAAGAAGTACATGCACTTCGCGGATTCGAAAATGGTCTACCAGATTGCTCACAACAATCGATCAAAGTAAGGAGGTAAAATGGCTAAAATTGGTTAAAAACTCAAAATGGTATGTTTTGTTTTGATTTTGAACTATTTATAGTAAAAAAATTGAAATTCTTACCCACTTTGTATAGTTAAAAGTCATTTTTTATTATATGAACTAATACCATGTGTTTTTGCTAGCTGCTATAGGTCTTGGATGATCCAAAAATTGATTTCCGTTGCATATAGGGTAGGATATGGTCTATGATGTATACTTTACACTCACACATCATCCTCCATTTAACCCTAGGATCTCTTTTTCATCCATGGACTATGATGTATAACCATTCTTTACCTTGTACACATCATTGTTCTTCCATGGATAGGACCTCCATTACATGGGTAACCCTAGTTTAGAACATTTTATTGTTTTTCTGGTACCCATGCCGCAATTATTTCAGGTTGCAGAAGCCTTCATAGTTGTTTTCATGACAAAATGAGCTTCATTTTTCATCTTTTTACTAAGCTTCACTCGATTATAAGGCTTGCCGCTCTTATGGAGTTATCTTTAGGCCCTGGTCTGACTCCTTAAAATTTACTAGACAACCAAGTAAACTTGCTCATTCAGGATCGTTAAGGTAAAGTGAATGATCATCCACATCGGTGGTAGGTTATCTTTTTTTCGAACCATGTGGATTATTTTACGAAAAATTAATACTCTAGTTTGTTTAGAATCTAGAAGAGTATCTTTAGGCATAGGGTTATCTATTTTCCATACCTCGAGGACTAAACTTACGGAAAAGGACCATTTTCGAGCTTAGTTTTCTATTTTTCATGCTCTGGACCCAAACATGAGAAAGATTATGAGCGTACTTTATGTCTTTGTCATGCTTGTTAAACCCTAAAGAACAAAGCATCGAGTTTACTGTTGTTAGTCCCATTCTCGTAAGTAAATGGAACTTTCTGACTGACTTTGCCTTCCTTCACACTTGTTAAGCTCAGGCTATATTCTTCTTTTGAAGGTGCATCGGTTTGGTGATAGTTTACCCCTTTTTTGCACCTTGCCAACTAAGTACAAAAAATGTATACCTTAGTTCTTCGGAAGCTAAGAGAGTTCTTGTGTATTGTTTTATACTTTTTTCAGACTCAAATGACTAAATTTATGAAAAAGCGCCCCCCTAGAGTCTTCTTTGGAGTTTTCAAATTCTCAAAACTATGAAAACACCGAAAAGCATTCCCTAATTCGGGCTCGTAAGATCCATGAATCGGTGACATATCAAGCACTATTATCTCTCCTCTTCAAGCTTGTAAAAAATGAAGAGAGAATCGAGTGGCATTTCTTGGACTCGTTAAAACTTAACAATAAAGGAAAGGAATTATTTCACTCTTTGGGTTATAAGTAGTGGTAGCATGTCATCCTTGAAAAAATCACTCTTTTAACTTCTTGATACTCATGTCTCAGTTTTCCACTTCCAGTTCAGCTATTGCTTCGAGTTATTACTCCACTTGTCCTTTATACATGGGGAATATTATCATGTCCTCTACATGACATATAAGTCTAGTTGTCCCATCTGAAAGTCTAAAGCTTCCTTAGGTCATCTCTATGTCATGCTTACTGTTCAAGGATCTTTACCTCTATCTGGTCATCATGATTCCCATCATTTTCATTCCTAAGAATTCCTTATGTCTACCTTCCCTCATCCAGTCTTCCAATTACTCTTGTGATCTGTTGAAGGATTCATTGCCTTCCTCCTCGCACTACGGCTTCTAATCAGTATCTCCTGAAGATGAAGACTTAGAGTTCCGAAGATGGTACCTTAGGATTCACTACTCATATTGGTGAAATCCTTTTCTTTGGTTGTCCGCATCATTTATTTACTGACACTATGATGAATTCCTTCCATGTTCGACTTCAGCTCACATATTCACATGGTAGGATTTGTACTAGTTATTATGGATTTGGATGAAGACCTTAGGTTACAATCTCTATAACCTAAGTTGTGCAAGATTGTGTTATGTTCTGTGACACTACTTCCAGATATTGAAGACTCATCGTTGTATATTGTGGCTTTGATCCACCATTGTAAAACATAGGTGGCCTTGTTAACCATACTATATGTTGTAATCGAATATTGTAAAAGAACTATTTTTCCACTTTATTAAACATGCAATCCTCATAAATGATTTTGTACATGAATTTGATCTGTTAGTTTCAGGTACTTCTCTGCGACCTTGGTAACTGAGTTCTCCAAGATAAATATTGTAATGTCTTTCCCTCTTACCTTATACATTAGGGGGAATCTGTTATACTGTGAAATGGCACGTATCCATCCGAAAACTAACATTGAATGTGTAGGTACAAAAAAGGATATAATGGATATAAGTTTCCAAAAACCTATATATTAACATGTTCCTTAATACGTTTTGGTTCTTCTAGTTTTTCCCATGTTTTTTTAAAGAGATTAACTTGTAATCACGATTATTGGCATTACACCTCGCAAGTCATTCGTGGGTAATGATATATGCAACCCACGGTTATATGATCACACTATGCATACGTGGGTGTCCTTCACAGGAGTCACAGTCCATTCGTGGCTTACCAGTATACATACCCACGGTTACATTAATAAAAAAATAAAAAATTAAAACATGACTAGTCAGGGACTGTTGGGTTCGTAATCATAACGTTCCCAACCTCCCTGGCCATTCTAACCTTCGTAACTCCCCCTGATCACCAAGTATAAATAGAGGGGAGGGGTAGAGGTTAAAGAAGCATCTCAAGAGAGCAAGGTTATGCTGGAGGAATACAAGTTGGATATTTGGATCAAGAGAAATCAGTTCCTTGGCTAGCAGAGGAGGACTTGTATCATATAGAGGTTGTATCTTTCACTACTACTTATCAATAAAGAGAGATTTTCTTCCACAATTGGTGCATAAATGTTCTTATGTGTTATGATTTATGAATTATATTGTCATCTTCTTGCAATTATAATGTTTCATTAATCTTTTATATAACATCCAAGATCTATGTAGGAAAGTATCTATCTCTTTTATAGGTGTTGAGAACCCTTGAAGCTTCTAGAGCATTTGGGTTGAAGGTTAAAATCTACGACCAACCTTCATAAATAAGGTGCATTAGATTTCTGCCCAATTTCTCTCTCAAAATACTAGATAGTTGTATGTCTACAAGTTTGATATTTGTATGTTGGTGACCCCAGACCCTTAGGTCATAAGGTATATTTTCCCTGAACAACAATGACCTATCTACCTATGAAGGTTTACCTAGCCTTGCATATTTTATGACATAGTTTGAAGAAAAAGTCAGTGTACATCATCGCTAGTCCACCTTGGACTTTGTGCTGAAAGCTACAACCGCTAGATGGTGGGTCGCACATAAAGAATTTATCTCTGAATGGCCACAATGTTGAAGATTGATGGAGATAAGATTCAGAGAAGAGATTAGCTATACATGTAGAAAGTATACACGATTGAATAATCTTATCAAACATATAGAGTATTGTTGTGCGACATGGGAGGCATGTTCGCGACAAGAATGGGTTCATTAGTTCATACACATTAGACATGATATCAAGGAATTGGTATACATGAGTTGAACAAAGACGAGGAATATTGAATGGGATGAATTAGCTACTAGATTCATACACACTTTTGAATTTGCCAATGATCATCCGTCAATTGATGCCACATTTCAAGTAATCAAGATAAAGATATTTGAAGATATCCATGTCGCAATGTCAAACTTCAATCAACATAGTGCAACAATCCAACACTGGATGGAGTGCTATAATGTGATAGGAGAACTTGATGACAATGACCCACTTGATTTAAACATACCATATTTTGAAGGTATGCACACAATGGAAGGATTTGGTATTTCTAGTGACCAATTTATGAATCCACTGAAAATCAAGAAAATCAACATTGACTCTATGGAAAATCCAAAATTCGCCAATATTGGAGATTATTGGGACGATGAGACTATCGGGAAGATCACATATCTATTGCATGAGTTTCAAGATTTGTTCCCTACAAAATTCTTAGAGATGAAAGGGATTGTCAGAGACCTTGAAGAAATGAAAGTACCTTTAAATCCAGACACAAAACCTGTCAAACAATGACATACTGATTGAATCCGCGGTATAAACAAAAATACAAGTCAGAGTTGGACGAAATGTTGGATGTAGGTATCATAGAACCTATAGAAAAATAGAGTGGATTAGTCTGATAGTGGTGGAACATAAGAAGGCTACTGGTGAAGTATAATTTGCTTCGACTTAAGAAAATTGAACAATTCTTGTTTAGATGACCCATTTCTGACTTCCTTTACAAACGAGGTACTGGAGAGTGTCGGGGGTCAAGAAATTTACTTGTTAATTAATGGGTTCTATAGCTACCATTAGATTAGAATCAGAAAGGAATACTGACACAAGAAAACCTTTTCGATGGAGTGGTGTTGTTTCCAATACACGATAATGCCCTTTGGACTCAAGAATGCTAGTGGTTGCCTTCAAATATTCTATTCATAAATTTATTGAGTTCTACTTCGACGATTGGACCGTATTTGGGCTCATTAAGGATCATATTGAGAGCCTCAAGATGATGTTGGAACGTTGTCACCAGTATCAAATTTCACTAAATTTAAAACAATGTGTCTTTTGTGCCCCATTTGGAATTCAGTTGGGCCATGTGGTTTGTCGCGATGGAATCTTGGTCGACCCTGCCAGAATTACAATTATTATCAACCTATCACCACCTACCACGGTGAAGCAACTAAGAGAAACATTGGTACATGCAGGATACTATCGAAAAGTTATCAAAGGATATGTAGAGGTGACTGCTATGATGGAGAAGTTATTGAAGAAAGATGTTAAGTTCCAGTGGACATAAATTTTCCAAGAAAGTCTAGACACTCTAAAGAACAAGATGGTTATAGCACCCATACTTGTATTTCCAGATTGGAAAAAGGAATTTCATGTACATTTCGGTGCGTTGTTTGTCGCGTTTGGCGTGGTACTAGCAAAGTCTGGTGAAGGGTCAATTGATCATCCTCTTGCCTTTGCTAGCAGAAAATTATCAACAATAGAGAAGAAATATACCACGACAAAAAGAGAAGGTCTAGCTATGGTATACAATCTACAAAAATTTCGACACTATTTGCTGCGTGGACATTTCAAAATGTACACAGATTATTCAATATTGAAATACCTCGTGAGTAAGCCAGGGCTTTGGAGGGAATATTTGTTGGTGGCTTCTCCTTTTTTAGGAATTTGACATTGAACTCATTGTTAAAATGAGTCGACTGAATTCAATACCAGACCTTTTGTCAAGGATTGAAAGTGGCGGCGAACCTAGTAACCTCGATGATAGTCTCCCTGATGCACAACTATTTGCGATAAATATGTTTGATGATCATTACAAATACATCATATAAGTTTTGAGTATGGGATATGCAGTAGTTGAATTTACTACTGGATAGACGAAATGATTAGTTATGCGAGCTACAGACTTCTAGTTAATCACTGGAAAGTTACATAAAATGGGCCTTGATGAGATTCTTCATCGCTATGTCCTGGAACACGAGCGACAGATGATACTGAATAAAGCGCATGCTAGCGTCACAAGAGGCCATTTTGTTGAAAATATACAATGCGAAATATATTACAAGCAGGATTGTGGTGGCCCGCCATGCATGCAAATGCCCGAGAATATTGTCGTAGTTGTGATGTTTGTCAAAGAACTGGAAAGTCGTCGCGACGAGATGAAATGCCATTAGTACCCCAAATAACTTTGCAGGCATTTGATAAATGGGTCGTTGATTTTGTGGGAAATATTAGTCCAAGAGGGAAGCACACAAGTGCAAGATATATAAATACTACAACTGACTACTTGACCATATGGGCCGAAGCAGTGCCAGTAAAAGATTGTACTACACTGACTGCAGCTAAGTTTTTGTTTGAAAATGTTGTAACTAGATTTGGATGCCCGAAAATTTTGATAAGCGATCAAGGCACACACTTTGTCAACCAGTTGATTGAGTAACTGGAAGAAGGATTCTAGATCCAGCATAGAAAGACAACGCCATATCACCCTTAAGCGAATGGTGCTGTCGAAACATTTAACAAAATCTTGGAGAATGCGTTGACAAAGATTTGCAATATCCAAAGTGATGATTGGGATCAGAAAATTTCTGCAGTACTGTGGGCATATCGCACGACCTGTAAGAAGTTGAAAAGTCAGACTCCATTTCGCTTGGCATATGGATAAGAAGTTGTGATGCTGATGTAATACATTGTATCTAGCTTAAGGATTGTTGCAATTATGGAGATGATAGATGTTGGTGCTATTGAGGAAATACTGTCGCAATTGATACAGTTGGAAGAAGATCGTTTTGTTGCAGGATATCATGAAAACGTTGAGAAGGAATGATAGAAAGTATGGCATGATCGCCACATAAAGAACAAGCAATTTTAGGTCAGGGGACTTGTTCTTTTGTATGATAGCAAATTCTTTAAGCATACGGGTAAGCTAAAAACACACTGGTTAGGACCATATATTGTAACACATATCATTGACAGAGACGCAGTGCAACTACCAAAGTTGGATGGAACACCTATCAAAGGATTGGTAAATGGAAGTTGGCTAAAGCCTTATTAGGGTAGTTGTGACTAGTTTTACTGGAAAAAAATAATGCAAGAAGAGATAAAAAGCGCCGCAAACTACTAGTATGTCACAGAGAAAGGAATACGGTCGCAGACTCTTTGTCTATCGCAAGAGGAGAAATGATGGCGAAGACCATCCATCTATCACAAGAAAAGGAAAATGTCAAAGGTTGGGTATAGGTCGCAGGAAGAGAACTATTGTCACAAGTTAAAATGGAGACACATAAATGATAGCTTGCCATAATTAATTCAAAAGATGATTGTAATTAATTTAAAGGCCCGAGATATTTTGGTGGCATGATTTTTTGTCACTTCCGTCTTTAGTGCACAATAACTACCACTAATGTGATAGGAGAGTGGTGACATGCATAGAAGTTTCCTAATAACCATTCAGACGATCAACCCATGTGACGGAAATGACAACCACCTTTCCATTAATTCCCTGCTCGTGTGGAGGATTGAATGAATGAACGACTAGATGTTATCACCATTCACACCTAAGTTTCAATTAATTATGTTGTATTTCAGAGAGAGATTTTTGTCTGCAAATGCAAGAGTTGAAGTGAGTTTTCCATGGAGCATGGTTATTTCGATCTCTAGTACTAGTATAGTTGCATAATCCGGTGTCATGATCACATCACCCACACCCATTATGGAAGACACAATTGGATATGTTCCACCACAATCTATGTCTACACAATAAGAAGTTGAGAAAGTTCCATTTATCCCTACATTCAGGTTAAGACCAGACCCATCGGGTCCGTCTGGTATATTAACGGGGAAACACTTTGGAAATCGAAAGAAGAAAGCACCAACACCACCACCACCGAAGGATGAGGAAGAATCATGTCTGCAACTATGCTTCCTCCATATATTCCACTAAGGCAAGATGATGCCCCTAAGATTAGAGTTCCAAAAAATGCACAGTACACATTGGTAGCACCTACTATAACCAAAGGAGTTCGAGTATTGCAGAGCATTCTTCCAAACCTTAAGAAACTTAACTTTGTCGATCACGACATAAGGAAATATCCAAACTTGGACATGAAGAACTACATGGTTCTTGTACAAGATGCACTGGATGGCCCGAACCGCCTAGTTCCAATGGAATGGGCAAGAGGATTGGACCAAGCAGGTTTATTGTCGTTGATGTATTTGTCGCATTTCAACCGAAGCACAGAGGTGAATAAATGTGTTAAATAGTTACCGGTATCATTCCATGGTGTCTGTTATGGCTCAACAGAAATTGTTTTGTAGATGTCGAGCTGATAGCAGCAACTATAGGGCTTCCACTTGCAGGCGTAGACCCAATGCCATTCTTAAAAAAATACCAGGATACTCTGCTAATGAACAAGCTCAAAGATAAGTATGACTTGTCCTAAGATACCAGAGGATTTTTAATAGCCTCCGTCAATGACCATACTGTTTGGTTCACAACTAAGATTTTAGCTACCAAGTTGGTAGAAAAGATGCAATAGAACCAATGTACTATAGGAACCATTGGAGCGACTGATCTCTATGCGGAGGGGGTTCAAATGAACTGGTCACACTATTTACATAATGAATTGCTAGCATACGTAGAGGAGTTGTAGGAAAAAGGTATAACATTCCATTATTCCTGGTTACTCATTTTGATTCTTTTTATTGCATGGATAGAACCAACAAACTACCAAGGGGTAGATATACCAGTTCGCTATTGAGGGTCTCGATACCAAAATATCTAGTTCGAGAAAGATAAAAAGAAGAGGTAGAGAGACAACAATGTACAATTATTTATGCATGGAGAGGCCCTGCAATATCAAGTTAGGAAACATGCAAGAATCACAGAGGAGACCGTTCAATGGTTTCAAAACATTGTTAAGTTTATAATTGGGCCCCATCATATCTTGTTGCAATCGTGACAAGATCCATAACGCCAATGGTTAGCGATCCAATACTTACTATCTAAATAAGAAGTTGAGGTCATTACCAAATATTGGTCGGAAGAATGGCAAGTCCCTGTCAGTGATGACAAACTATATACAAAAGACGACCTGCGACAGGATGGCCCACTGACATAGAAGGATGGAGGACAGGGAGGGGACCTACCACCACAAACACAATATCAACAAAATTCTCCCAACCCTCCCCAGAATGATTCAAGTACAACCCCAACATATCTGGTGGTGGGTGATAAGAGGAAGCAGATGGAGCATCCTGAGATAAGGCATAAGAAAATGAAGGCTGACAAAACAACAGGAACTGTTGGCCTTGAAAACGACAATGTTACCCGTCTGATGGAAGTAATGATAGAGGCCACTACACAAAGCCTTCAGAAATTAGATGAGTGACAAACAAATCTCACAAGAATAATTACCGACTTACTCCAGACGCTCTATTCAATGGTCAAAGAAGTACGGTTGCGGTCGACTAAAGACCACAAGTGACAGTGTCACGAGACTTAGCTGGTCTGTTAGAAGAGCAACTGACTGAAGTGTCGATACCTATTCCACTAATAAAGAATCATCTGGTGGGAGAAGAACTCGACTTGGGAACAACATAGCTGAATACCATGGCCAAGAACTTGGTCCGTGTTACAATAGTTTTTTCTCAAATTCCTCTATATGAATTTTATTCAATACAGAATGTCGCAGTCGTGAAAATGAAGGTTAGAGAAGGTGCATTGATTACGCAAGTGTGCAAATAGAATAATATTGTTAGCAAGATGAAGAAAACAATCAAGGAAACTGAGTAGAAATCCAAAACCTGGGAGGAGGACAAGAACATGCTAGACAATGTTGTAACAATTGCTTGCAGTAATTTTGTAGATGAAGGAATAACAAACGAAATGCTTGTAGAGGCCAAGGTCATTTGACTTAGAGAAATCGCAAAGGAGCTTCGTAAAATGTTCACAGAGTTATAAGCACATGTAAGACCTAGTACACCACTAGAGGTGGTAGAAGAAAGAAGGAGTGACAATAACAAAAGGTGGAAAGAAAATAGAAGAGGCATAGGCACTGTGTGCCAAGGCAGTTGAATAAGTTTCTTAGACATGGGAAGCGTTGATCGACGATGTGGAGTTAGAGAAAGTTGTAGAGCAACTGCACACTGCTAAAACAGAGGCAAATAAGATGAAACATTAAATGAAGCAATTTCCCTTAACATAGAAAATGGCTAAGGTTGCTAACAAGAAAAAACTACAACACCAAGTCGCAGCACTGCACACTCAACAACAACAATAGACTGAAAAAATCACAGAATTGCAAGATGAAATAGAAAGAGTTACATGAATTATTTATCCTGTACACCAAAAAGTGCAACAAGTAGTAAAGTCCATAGGATTTAGAAGGTCAGAACACATCATTTCTGACCTTGTGGAAAATATGCAGAAGGCAGAGGAAGATGTGCGATAGGACACAAAGTAGATAGTGAAAATATTCCAAGATTTTCAAAGTAAGGTCGTCACGACTGAAGGTTCGGATTAGCGTTGCTCGGGATGAGCCACAGATGAGTGTTGGGGGCTTGTTGGCCCTAGGAAAAGATAGGTAGATTTTAGCTTGAAAATATGAAGAGGTCGGTCACGCAATAGAGGAAGCTGTGACGGAGGAAGAGCTACGATAGAAGAAGTAGTTGTAGAGGAACCTGCGACATAATCAAAGTTGTGATGGAAGTATCCATGGGAGAAAGATCATGACAGAAGAAGTAGTTGTAGAAGGGAAGTTGCGACAAAAGCAGCCGCGAGGGAAGAGTTCATGACATAAGGGAATATATGATGAGACCAGTTGTGACTGAAGGAACCATGATAGAAGAAGATGTCAAGTGGTTTAAAAGGACATCCTGCGATATCATAGGTAAGAAGTCGACTAGAGTCATGTGTCCTTTAGGGAATAAAGAATCTTTTTATTTTGGGACGATAGTTTCGACTGACAGTTGTAACTGAAATATACAAGAATAGGAATAACATCCTATTGGCTAACACAATAAAGTCGGTTGACTACGACGTGTAAGAGTCTATAAAAGGGAGAAACCAAGTTGTGTGTGGGATACTTCTTGAGAGTTACACTCATACACCCTTTGTTGGTATGAGTTAGTCTCTGCTGTCTATGTCGCTTGGTAGATTCATAGAGCTATAGGGTTGTAGAGAAGAGAGAGTTGATCTAGGTTGTGTGCAGATCGACAGTAGGGTGTAGGAGAGGAAACTTCATACACCTGATACCAGAGAGCATTACAGGAGAGAGAAGTTTGTATAGATTGTAGAAGAAGATCTAGAACAGAGTCTGCAAGCTGAGTGCATAGATGAAAGGTGCCATATATTTCTCATGCCAGATGAAGAGCACCTTTATGGTTTTTATCGGATGGGTTTCCACGTTAAATGTTTTCTATGTGTATATTTTATGAATGTGCTCATGTTGAATGAATTAATGTTGTGAATGAATGTATGTATTTGCTATGAATGAGTCCTTATATGCATATGTCTCACTGTTGTTAGTTGGAACCACTAATAAGGAAGTATATTAACTATTGTAATCTTTGTTGACGGATAAAGTAGAGTAATATCTTGAATGCATGCAATAAGAGAAGTATTATAACCACCAGCTTTAGTCGAGCAAGATGGTAAGGTGCCATGGAAGAGGGAATCTCCACACAACTATGTAAACCTAGTTCCGGTAGTTACCCATAAGAGATATCTCGGATGAGACTGCATCTGCATCGTAGGTGCAACCGATTGAGCCCTGCTTTATCATAAATATATATTGGGCTTTGTTGACAGACAAACAAGGGTCTGAACCTGGGTCGAAGGGAGAAACACCAACAATTACTAAACATATGACTAATATAAAGATTCATAAGTAAGTGATTTGTATTCAATGATATTTTCACAAATAACAATATATATTTTGTGAACATACCATTGAACCATTATTTATAATGGGTGTTGTTATTGCTTTATCGCTTTCATGTAATACATAGTAAGTAATGAATGAACTAACAAAAATCCATGGTGGATAAAAAGTGAATTAGTTAAACCAAAGGAAAGAGAAACAATGGTAAAAAGAAACAATCTCAATCTAACTTCCACAACAAACTTCCAATAAAAAATCTCATTTGAAAAATAAGAAAATGAACTCGAATGCTTCAAATACCACACTAATAGAAAGTATAAATGTCTAAGTATAATATATTCATGAAATCCACCTTGTTATTCAAATGAGAGTAGTTTAAATTACAATAAACAATAAATATGATTAACATCAATGATAATTTTCAATTTAATTAGCTAATTGTGATCCAATTGTAATTATAATACAATAAATTAAATGATAAAAACCACACTAGAATGAATTAAATGGAAACAATAAAGATCATCTTTAATTATGGACAATCTCATAAAATCATTCCATACATTCACAAATATATTGATAGACAAACACATTTCACATAAGATTGATTATTAAGAACTCAAATTGTTTAAAACCATCCAATAATGAAATTTCCATTTCCACCGTCATAATGCTAAAAATTAAACATAACCTTAATAAAATGATATATCAAAACTGTAAATCATGAAATAAAACATGTACATATCACTCTCTGTTTCCATCACCCTCATTATCATCCTCACTTAGCATGATGGAACAGTTGTTCTCAAAAATATGTTTACATCTAGGTTTGTGTCTTAATACAAACGACCAATCCCTATCCAACGCATCTGGGTTAAACAAAATGGTTGCAGTGTTTTGGGAAAACATAAGGATCCTTAGTTTCATCCCATGTACTTTTAGAGTTGATGCATATCAATCCAATGTCATGATCTTCCTTTACATTATTCCCATCGAATATTTCCTACCACTTGCACCCAAAATAACACGTTGAAAATATGAGAAGTCCACTTGAATAATCTCTTGTATCTTTTCGACATAGCCCAACTTCCCCCCTTCTAGTTTTTTATTGTGGTGGTTAGAATAAATAGATTTGTCAAACTTGACTTCCACTCCACAGTCTTGTGTAAGATGTCCATCATCAACATCCTTGTTGCAAAAATGATTCCCATATGCCCAAGTAGATGGGAACAAATGCGCCTATAAAAAAGTGAACAAATCATGATGTCATATGTAAAATAACCCGACCAATAATAGATAAAATATATATGATATAATTCAAATGTGCATTATAAATTTATAAAATAAAGAGATTACTACCAAGTTGTTACGCATGATCCCTATGTTTAGCGCATCCTCCTTAGCATGCGGGTAAGAACTAGATGCACCATATTTCTCTCTGACTTGGTCAACAACCCAACTATTCGGAAAAATCATTGGAATATTTTCTTTTAAATGATCTAGATAAGGCATGCTTCTATCATTCAACCGTTTGAATTCTTTCCTATCAATGTCCCATTTCCTCCTCTTATCTTCATACAATGCGACCCACACTTGTGTTTCCTCTACATTGTAAAGAATAAATTTATTGATGGCATCGATTTCTGATGTCATTTTTTTATTCATGAAATAAAATCGATATATAATATGTATGAGATCAAATATAGATTATGAATTTCATTGTGAATATAAGTGACTAAATATAACTGACTTACTCTTTATCATGCACCTTTTTCGTTAGTTTGGAGTAGCTCCCCTTCCCTTTTGTCTCGTCGCATTCATCATCCCAAATCAATTCACCTGGTGTTTGGTCGATTTGCTTGATATGCTCACTAGCATAATAGAACAACTCAAATACTATGTACCCCTTTGCCATATACCCCTTAGGTTTTTCCCTTTGCTAAAAAAATCCCTTCAATTTTTTCATGTACCTCTCCAAGAAGAACATCCAACCACATGAGCCACATTGACTAATTCAACCTCATCGAGTAGGTGAATTAGAATATGAATCTACGTCAAGTCCATGAAACTTCTTGGCAATCCCTTCTCAAATATACAAAAAATGTTAGTTATCTCTTGACGCCATCATGGAATGCTAACGATGTCTATTGGGATAAATTAATCCTCCCTTTACCTGCATAGGACATTTGTTCATTTTCCTAGCTTAGGAGGTCTTCATCACTTCACTAGTCCATGGGGGACACACCTAGTGGACAAATACCACTAACTGTGCTTGTCTGCGTGAATTTTGGTGCTCCAAGGATCAATACCTATATTTTAGGAACCCACTCTGAGTGCCAACAGTAGTTTCCAGCAGTTGAATCCAGTAGGCATTCAGTTATGTCCAGTTATGCTCCGATTCCCATCATTTAGTTCACTCCTAGTCTCTCTAGAGTTAGTTTCTGTATGGGAACCTTTGTTCACCTACCCTATTTGGTTAACTGGTTGTGAAATCTTTTAGTGATCTAGAGTTGCATTAGTGAGCTCTAGTGATCATTTTCCCACACCGAATTAGCTCCTTAGTCAATCTAGGTTGGTAGATTCAACTGCCTCTTTAGGTATTTGAATTTTTCCTTGATGTTGTATTATATATTCACATATAATGATGAATAATATTGTATGGAATATTTCTCCTATTGTTCTTCAACTCATTGTTTAATAGCAATTATTCTTCTTCTCTATATTTCTCTTGTACAATTTATGTGAAGACTATTTTTGTCCCAATATCTGCCTGTCGGAATATAATATGGCATCAGAGCTTGGTCATGCTATTCTAATCTCCCTCAAATACTTCCATTGATGCAACAGAAGCAGTAAGGCTCCACATAAATCTTGGAATAATTTCCTTAATACCTTTGGATTCTGTCAAGAGAAGTCTATCCAGGTGCGAAGCACCTTGATAATGTGCTCATTGTTGAAGTAGAGGTTGATTTGTCTTACAAAAATTTTCTTTCTAGTTTTGTGCAAGCATCCAGTTCTGTCACCAGTAGTGTAGAAACTGACCATGGATCTATCTAAGATAGTAACATTGAATTCCTTCAATTATCATGAATGGAAATCCAAGATTGAAATATTATTGCATAGCAGAGGTATATAAAGTTACTATGGCCTTAGAAATTGATCCAAATCCAGTTGTTGAGAAAGCGAAGTGGCATAACAGGAAGGATGAAGCTTATGCCGTGCTTTGTCTCTCTCTTTATCTAGAACTTGTTTTCCATCTTGATGGATTAACAGGCCCAAATTAAGTGTGGATCAAACTTGAATCCCTCTTTGAAAAGAAATATGATCGTAGAGGACATCAACTGGAGAATGAATTAATCTCATTGAGACCAAGTGAATTTGGAACCATTGAGGAATTCATCACCAAGTTTAAGTCACTAGTGTTTTTCTCAAGCAGTATGGGATTGAGAAGAAATAAGAGAAATTAATCCTCTCCATATTATTGAAGTTGGGTCAACATTCCATGCTACTAAGCTTTCAATTCAAAATTGGAAGATGCCATCCCTGGATGTATTCATAGATTTTGTCACTCAATGTAAATTCAAGTTGATTCAAATGGGGACTCTCAAAACCTCAAAGGATCATGCGCTTTTAGCTCTTGAAAGCAATAATTTCGTGTCCAAAGGAAAGAAAAAAGTGAAGGAGAAGAAGCCATGCACTTTTATCTCTTGAAAGCAATAATTTCATGTCCAAAGGAAAGCAAAAAGTGAAGGAGAAGAAGCCAAGGTCAGACTCCGAAAATGAAGGTTTGAATTCCATAAAGAAGGGCAACAAGAAAGGAAGATCAAAGTGTGCCTATTGCAGAAAACCTTTTCACAATGAAAAATCGTGTTTTAAGAATAATATGGATATCATGACTCAGATCTATAAAGGAACAACATTGATGTTCCAGATTTTGCAAGAAAGGAAGGAAGGGAAAACTCTGTTGATCCCCAGGAGCACTGCCACAATGTGCAATTCAAAGGTAATGATTGTCATTATTTGATTTCCATAGTTAAATATTTTCCCCATGTAGCTTATTTTGATGCTCATTCTGATATATCAGGATCATAAATCTCCTTGCCTCCCTTGGAAAATATACCTATCAGTTCCCCAGAGCCATCTCCTCTCAATACTAGTTTTTGTCACTAGTTTTTTACTTGCCTTCATCCAACTCTTTCGAAATCCATTCAAATTATTATTTATCTGATTTATAATATGATTTTCAGGATGATATGAAGGTTATGACACCCTTATACTATCCATTTGATGCTCAAAAGACCTTACAACTTCCAAATTCTCCAGTTAGTAAACTAGACAGTTTCATGGTTTCCTATACTGTATCACTAGTACAAGTTGTTATTATGTATTTGTTTTCTATCATTGGTTGGTTTTACAAATCATTGGCTATATGTGGGATGATGTTACATACATTTGGATCTTATATAACCTTTATTAGGTTGAATTTTAAATCCTTCTACTTTCCATATTTGCCCAGTTGTCAGTGTAAACTAGTTGCACTTAGTTTTCCTACTGTGAATCAACCTGATTTTGGAGCCACTATACCTTGGTTGTTTGCTGCTCCATATGATTTAATTTATGATATTTCAGAGCCTCATAAGCTCTATTAAGGAATTATAAAGGTTTCACATCAGTTTGAAAATAAGGTTTATGATTGGGTTCACCATTATGCAGCTACACAAGAAATTAAGCCTATTGATTTCATTGATGTTCTTTGGTCAGGAGATGATTGCACATATCTCTTTTCCATCTCTGATTTTATGTGAGATCTGATATTTTATGTTTTCACATCAAGAAGCATTCATATGCTGCTCCTTCATCATCAGAAGATGAGCTTCAAGGGGTTTCTCCTCATGTTCTTTATCTACACAACATTGGAAAATTGATACATGATCAAAGCATATACAACCACTCCGCCAAGTTTTTCACCAAGAAGTAGTACATTTATCTTATTCAGGTGAAGAACAAGGCAGAGTGAAGACATTCATTTAACTTATGTGCCATCTCCATTTTTTAGGAAGGATTTTCCCCATGAGGTTTTGCTTCTTTCCTCATTTTACATGGACAAATAAATTTTTACATTTAGATTGTATGGGTGACCATTGGTGTTAGTTAACAGGGCCCATGTTTTCCAAATATAGGATTAAAGGGGGGTTTTGGGATAAATTAATACTCCCTTTACCCACATAGTCTATTTATTCATTTTCCTAGCTTAGGAGGTATTAATCACTTCACTAGTGCATGGGGGACACACCTAGTGGACACCTACCACTAACTGCGTCTATCTGCACAAGTTTTGGTGCTCTAGGGATAAATCCCTATATTTTAGGAACCCACCCTGAGTGCCATCATCAGTGTCCAACAGTTGACTCCAATAGGTATTCAATTATGTCCAGTTATGCTCTGATTCCCATAGGTTAGTTCACTCCCAGTCTCTCTGGCGTCAGTTTGCATGATTTAAGGGAGTATGGGTGCCTTTGTTCACCTACCCTCTTCAGTTAACTGGTTGTGAACTCTTTCAATGATCTGTAATTGCATTAGTGAGCTCTAGTGGTAATTTTCCCACACTGAGTTAGCTCTTGATTCAATATAAGTTGGTAGATTCAACTGCCTCTTTAGGCATTCCATTTTTCCTTGATGTTGTATTATATATTCACACATAATGATGAATAATATTGTATGGAATATTTCTCATATTGTTCTTCAACTCATTGTGTAATAACAATTATTATTCTTCTCTATATTTCTCTTGTACAATCTATGTGAAGACTATTTATGTCCCAAGATATGTCTGTCAGAATCTAATATTGTCAATCTACTTTGATGTGATCCACTGTACAAATGCATATAGTTTAGATATCTAACAACTCAGGTCATCAGGAAGTCGCAGTTCACACACCCATGAATGAGAAATGAATAATGACAATACAAAGTGAACACAAAATTTTATTGCATTTTAATTTGTGTGGTAAAATATATAATAAAAAATAAAAACTTTTTTAATTTTGACATTATACATAACCTTAGAAGGCTGGGATGGTCATGTGATTTCAAACACAACAAATGTTCATCAATTTTGAAGCAACACCATAGAGTAGACCCATATAAAGAGGGTGCCTTCACACCCAATAGTGACTTCCTTTGCCAAAGAAAGAACATCTTTCTTCAAAACCCATGGGACATCGCCTTCTTCAAATGACCGAGAGGGGCCAACCTCTCCTCTATTTTCTTGTCTTGGCTAATGCTTAATTTTAGTATTTGAAGGAATAAGGTCTTTCATGACAACCAACGTGTCACTTTGTTTTGGTGATATGTTGCTCCACAAAGAAGATGAAACATTTTTAAATATATGCATGGGATATATTAAGTGAACAATCTTAAGATGCTCTCAATATGGGAGCTCATAAAATACCAATTTTATTTTCATCCGGATGGGCATTTTCTCAACATAGGTGTCGAAGAATTCAAGATCATCGAACATAGGCTCTCCGTTTGAATTGAACATCTCTGTAATTTCCTTCTCCTTCTCTTTGTCATATGCCCCACGCCAGCCAGTCGGTGGCATTATTTCGGGTCTTTGGGTTTTCTCTGCTTTACCATTGAAAGAAGATGGTGCTCTTCTATAAGGGTGGTTTTTTTAGAGGAATACCCTCTAGCAGTCGTACATTAGATTTTGTAGGTCCCTGGACCGCCTAGCCTTCATAGAAGGTCCACAACATTTACATCCATGATAAACTTTTGTTAGAATACTTGTGATGTTATGGTGTACAAAGCACGTCAGTGTTGAATATTAATATAGTCACACCAAATTAAATATGCCAAGAAATATTGCTATGAATATAAACAAATCAAACAACATATTTACCAGAGAAAACTCCTAGTCCCATATAATCATGTGTGGTGTATGCACATATGCCATAAAATGTAAATCTCCTCTCTATTTGGATGTGTATTGATACATCATATACATGTATCCCTTCTCGTAATCCTTTCAATTCATCGATCAATGGTGGTATGTAAACATCTATATTCTTCATTTGTCTTATACCATGGACTATAAGTGCCAACATAAGATGTCCATTCTTCATAGACAACCATGGGGGGGTATTGTTATTGATCACTACTATAGACCAAACATAATAGTTAGTGTTTTGGATGGAATATGGGTTGACACCATCCATGGCTATGCTCAATTGAAGGCTATGCACTTCATCCTTGAATTTATTGGGACATGTATTTTCTATATACTTCATGCCTATTGAATATGTTGGGATTCACATAACTCCATCCTCACTTTGGTGTGAGGCATGCCATCCTTGTGGCATAGCTCATCCTTTGCAACGAAAGAGTCTTTGAATCCTTGGGATTATAGGCACGTGTCTCAATATCTTATGAAGAGGACCATATGCTTTAGCCTTATTTCTTGATTTTTAGTACCTTTCATACCCATATTTTGGACATATCTCTTTGTCCTGCATATTTTCCTCTATATAGAATACAATCATTGGGACACACATGATATGATATGTACTCACCACCAAACATTTTCAACATTTTCTTTGCCTCTTCGTAGTTGTCGAGCAAGTCAGTATCACTTAGAAGTACCCTATCTTTGAATAACCTACAATTATTGGGTAATATAAATGTGCAATGTCATTTAACGTTCATAAAATCAACTATTTTAATGTTGATTGTGTGAAAAGATTCCTTAGAATATAAGGGAGTTGATGGCCAATTACGTCAAAAGTTTTAAGAAACATGCATAGGATATGACCTATATTGCTTTCAAGTTGTATAGTAAGGAGTGAGCTATCTACCCGACCATTTGCACCGGGGCCCACTTGACTCCGTCCGATGATAGATTACTCCGTTATCTTTCCGTGACAGTGAGACCAAGAACACCAGATTCTGCTATAATGCAATAATGAAAAATACTAATTTACCAAATCAAATTGAATCTACAGACTGAACCGATCTAAACCTAATATGAAATTGTGTTCTAAAAAATTTGAAATTCAATTGTTATGGATTTGATAACGCCAATGTTCTGTGTGTATGCTAGTTTAAAACTTTAACCTTCGTGATCATAAAGGATAAAGAATCCAAGGTTTAGACCTGGATTGGGTTCCATAAAACAAACAAAAGAGTTGATTTTTTAGATCTTTCCAGTTATTTTTATGGAGTTGACTAAAATTATACAGTTCTAAACATACATTTGCAATTTTCATAAAAATTCCAATCAAATCTTACAATTTTAAACTTGCATTTAAAAAACAAGAATTTCCATGGCTAAATTTATGGATGGATGAATTCCAGAGCATAGTTGGTGTGAAAATAGTTGTTGGAATTAGTTATTCTTGGTCTCATAGAAAGTAATGGAGTAAGCCGGTGTCAGGTAGGCCCCAGTGCAAATGGTCGGGTAGATATCTTACTCCATATAGTAACATTGTTGTCCCAAGTTGGGTAGACTTTCACCGGCCAAGACCGAAGAGAGGGGTGGCGGAAGCCAATTTAAGTCTTTGGAACAAGGTATCAGTGATATGAGCCTCATCCACTAGTTCATTATCTCGGAATGCATGTAACAATGTTGGGTCCATGGCACTTGTATGTTGTAATAACTTATCCATACCAACCTCTATTTCATTGCCTCCATTTCCAACATGTGAGGAACTACTATTACTTTAGGCATTCCTAATTGGCGAGTCTAGATGCCGTGGGAATTGAATATATGGTTGATTCAACCATGTTTTGTATGCTTCCTCTTCAAGTTGCGCTCTTTTATATCCTTCTCTTGATTTGACATTATAGTGGGATGCAATGGAAGATGGTAGACAGTTCGCTCATCATCAAAATCATGATTTAAAAAATATTGAACATTACATCAATGATATTAGTAAGCACAATGCAATTGGTTTGTTCCAACATTATCCCAAACAATTATTTCAGAAGCATGATAAAAATTTTCAGTAGTAAACAATCAACCGCAAACAATTTATAAAACAAAAGTTCAAATTGTGAAATGCATTAACATTAATCCCATTGAAAATTAAAATATACAATTAATCAATGTTTTTGTCTTACGCTCCAAGGGGACATCTAAAGGTAGTCCCAATGCAAGGCGTCTCTCACGAGCAATTAGTGGTCCATGAAAGTTATAGTTTTTTAACAACTCGTCACCATGAGACAAACTACATATTGCATGCACACCAACAAATATGGATGCTTTCCTTTTCATAAAGAACTCATGGTCATTGAAGTGTTCCTCAAATGAACAATTTCCAGAAAATAAAGAAGACCTAGAACTATTTATGAACCCTGCAATGTTCCCATGAGTGCATGGATTCTCATCGATGTATAATAGGTTCTTCCTATTAAAGTTTCCAAAAACATAACCATTCATGCACATACTATACATGGAAATGTTATTTTTGCATTTAACAATATTCAAGTAATCTAACCAATAATAGATAGGACCACAAATGGAATAAGTGCTACTGATTATTTGAGAGGAATATGTACATGTGAAAGGATAAACAACCCTAGATTTGTAGCATATATATTAGACTTGGCATTAATAAAACTATTACCACAAAAGGAGAATTCAATTCCAACACCAGACATAGGTAAAGAAGACGGTCAAGTGCCATACATAGTGTGATTGTAACAAGTTTGATATTTACTTTACAAATTCATGGGAAGAGAGAAGTCATCGCTACCCTCTAACAATTGGACCGACCTATGTGTGTACTTGGACATTTTTTCTCTCAATTCATGCAACTTTTTGGATCTTCTGGTAGAGATGTTTTGGGTGGCATTGATATCGTACTTTGGATCACTAAAACTTTCAATTGAGTAAACAAAAGCAGAGGGGTTAGTCAAATTAGGACAAAATGTAGTTGTTTTGGATTCCAACTTTTTCCAAAAAATGAGCAAAGGGAAGTGTTCCTACTTGTCTTTTCTATATCACCTATTGGATTTTTTACTGCAGTAGAGGGTATTAGACCATCAACAATGGGGACTCAATCATTAATATAATGGATGAGTGTGACATGTCGAGGGTTATCCTTCAATCCTTGACATTTTGAACAACCACATGCTATTGGGGTGTCATAAAAGAGATCAAGATCATGACAAATTATCATCGATGACCCAATATTATCGCTAGAAGATGGCATGTTACAATTTTCAGGGTAAAGGGACTGTCATTTTTATCTACCAACTGCTTGCGGTATCTTTCTCCTGATAACAACTTGGGACATTTTGTAACCGGTGTAATATATTATGCATCCAAACTCGATACTAAATTGGGATCCTATAAAATAGAATACATTGTTATTCGGGTTTGCATTGATAAGTAAAATAAATTCAATTATATAGTCAAAATATAAATAAAATACTAACTTACTAGAGATTGAAAGGGAGAAATCGTTGAACTTTTAACAATATGCAATGAGTTGGAATTCAAAGAATTGGTCATTCGATATTATAACCTTTTCTCCCTATATTTTAGTCAAATAAGAAATCAATAGATGTCTAGAGTTCGAAAAATAATTTAAGAACCATATTACAAACTTACTTCCAATATAGTTCTAAAACCACTTTGCAAGAATAAGATGAGTTTAAGCATCATATGTATACTATGAAACACTGTAATTGTTGTGGTCGAATCCTAAACAAACATTTGAGATGAATATATCATTATAAGTTGAAACATAAATTCATAGGGATTTTTAATTTAGTCGGTGCGTCATATTAATACAACCTCATTGTTGTGTTCTACAAAAGACACTGGTGCTGCAAATCCATGTACACACCATGTGGGAACATTCACAAAATTATCCGTTATATTGGATAACCGATAGTTATCGATGCATTTTTCAATATTGTTAATGGCAGTGCACTTTGTATATTAAGGCACACACACACACACATATATACACACATATGTATATATATGCATACATATATGCATACATATATATACATATGTATATATGTGTATATATATACATATGTATATATGTATACATATATACATATGTATGCATATATACATATGTATGCATATATGTATGTATATATATGTATACATATGTATATGTATATATGTATATATGCATACA
>LPNX011056271.1:857027-873463 GCA_001517045.1 Pseudotsuga menziesii | reverse complement strand
TGCTGGAAGGTCTCCGAATACTACCTTGTGCTTCTGTAGTAAGGCCTCTATATCTGCTGGATGTTGTGTGGCCTCATCTGGTGGTTTCCTGAAGGTAACCGTACACTCTGCAACCCACTCAATATCTCCCTGCCGAAGTACTGCCTCCATCCTGTGTGATGTCACTGCTGTGGGAGGATAGGTATTCATCCCTCTCAATACCACCTTCTATCCTTCTGCTCTTGTAAACTCCATCTCCATAGTCTGGTAATTTGTGGAATACTTCCCTATGGAATACAACCACTGAACTCCTAGTACCACATTCATGTCAGGTACATCTACCACATAGAATGTCTCTATCATTGTATAATTCCCAAGCGTTACCTTTAATTTAGGAATCCTCTGACTACACTCCATGGTGTGACTTGCTGCTGCTATCGAAAACCCATGAAAGCTCTCAGTCTGAATGTCTCTCTTTTTAACCCATGTAGCATCAATAAAGTTGTGGGATGCCCCACCATCTATCAGTACTCCCACTCTGTGGCCCTGTACGGTACCTCTGATCCGAAGAGTGTGGAATCTAGGAACCCCTGTCATGGTAGCAATGGTACCTCCTGAGGCCTGCCCCTCAGCAACTATCTCTGTTGTCTCTCCCTGCTCCTGATCCTGGTAATCCTCATCCTCCTCACTGTTGGAATAAGCCTCTATGTAGTAGGCCTTTCCTTTTCCTGAACATCTGTGACCTGGTATCCATGGTTCCTGGCAAGTGAAACATAACTTTTTTCTTCTAAGGTCCTGTCGGGTATCATTGTCCATCCATTCTTTCTTGGGCCATGGTTTCCTTTCTTTATCTTTAATAGCAACATTGGTCCTGGGAGGAAACCTATTTTTGGGCACTGCATCTTGCAAGTCTCTAGTTCCTCTGATGGCATCTGCTAGGGTGGTGGGCCTATAAGACTTGACCCATCCCCGTAAGGGTTCAGTGAGAGCCTCAATGAACAACATAATCAACTTGCTCTCTGATATATCTGTGACCATGACTGCTATCCTCTGAAACTCAGAAATAAAAGCATCTGCACTCCCTGTTTGCTTGCGCTGTGCCAACTCCCTAAAGTTTACCTCTGGATCCTTCTGATCAAACCGCTCAATGAGCCTCTGTGTAAAATCTGTGTATGAGGTGATGGTGTTGTGACCCAGTGTCACTAACCCGTGGTACCACCACTCATGTGTTTCTCCGTCCAAATGCAAAGTAGCCAATTTAATGGCATCTGTCTCAATCATGGGGTTGAGCTGGAAGTATGTATCCAACTTCTGCACCCAATTCCTAGCTGGGCCACCCCGGGTGCCCTCAAAGGTAGGGATAGTTAGTTTCCCTACGGTGCGCTGTAACTCATAGTTCTGGGTGAATGGCCTATTGTAAGCTTTGGGTTTGTTCTTACTTTTAAAGTGGCAGAAGTCAGTGAAGGTCATGGCTGAATGGAAGTCCTCTCCTAAAGCCTTATATTCTCTCAGATAGGCACTCATGGGTTCTTTTGGTTTTGCTTGTGCTATAGGCACTGCAGCTGGACTATCTAAGAATTGAGGCATGGTAGGTCGGAAAGGCTTGTATATATGGGGATGGCTCTGCATGTTGGTATGTAAGTGCTCCCTACTACTGCTTGTGGATACCCTATCACTGTTGGGAAATAAGGGACTGTGTGGGGTGGGCCCATTCTTCTTAGTCATTTGCCTGAAGGTGCTCATCATGTCCTCTAACTCCTCTTCTCTGTCTCTATACCTTTGTCTCCTGTGAGTAATGTTGTATAGGTCTCCTGGATTCATTTATAATTTTTGCATGCCCACAGCTGGCAAGGAAAATAGCTCTGATACCACTGTAATATCCCAAACTGATATTTTCCTGTTTATGTGTATACTGTAGATGGCTAATAGACTTACTCCTCAATCAAATAGGAAAGCAAACCCTGAACTTTGCATGCATGTAGTTGCATGCAAATATGTGCCCTAGAAAAATACTAAGATGCTATAAAATAGGAGAAATCAATGCATGTACATACCAGATTATAGATTAGCTGATGGTGAAGAGATTAGTCCCAGCATGCAAGGATTTTGCCGGAGGAATAAGGAGATACACCAAATCATCCTCCACAGGTGAATGCGCCCTCCTCTCAAACTATATAAGCTCCAGAATAATAAATAAGCTGCTGCTGGAAGCCCGAATGATGTGCACTAGGGTTATAATACCCCTCTGATGATGATGGAAGCAGCATGCGAAAGTTCTAAACCCTGTAGGTAGGAAAACAAATTGCTTTGTCTCTAATCACGGTGACACGGTGTGACGGTGAAACCGTCTGGCTGGATGAATAATCAACCTCCTCGAATAATTGCTGAATGTAACCTGATGATGAACTAGTGCTGAACCTGGATGATCCAACCTGATGATGAACTAGGGCAGATAGATTTCGCTGCCGAAATAAACCAGTTAGCTGAGCATGCGCTCAACCCCAACTTAGCTCACCGAGCTCTCCAATTCGACTCCACAAATCAATTATCACATAAGTGACTTCTCCATTCACTTTATCTTTCTTTTATGACTCTCAACTGCAAAAACCCTAACTTTTGACCTAATTAGGTCAGTTTATCTTCTAATTTGCAGTTGACTTGCATGCATGCGCATGCAGACTTAATCGGGTGCATGCATCATTAAATAATGCCCGGATATCATGCATGCAGGTGGCCTTTGGCTCTAGTGGCCCTCTTCGACCCAATGGTGATATAATATTGATGCCCTAGATCTTCTATATATGGCATCAATCTTCGGCTGATTCCTTGACTATCAGTATTCGCTCGAACCTATAGGAATCACATAGGTTAGCAGGTTGGTCCTCAATGCCTAAGCAGAAGAGGACACTACACTATGGATCAATGGATGTGATCCTCCGGTGAGATGAATGGCCAAAATTAGATTAGGCATCACTAAAATTATTTTCACTTTTCACTTGATAAAATTCACTTCATTAATTCAAAATCAAATTAGATTAATTAATGTGTTTTCCTAAGTCTAAATTTAGGAAAATTACATTAATACATTTGGCTTCTTGTTTAATGTCTTCTAGCATGCAAGGACTCATGCAATGATAGAAGACCTTCCTTGTTGCCACTTTCTAACACTTCTCTCTAGGTATACACCTTTCAAACATTTAAAAACCATTTTAAAAATAGAAACCTAAAAATAAATAAACTAACTCTTCTTAAATTCTTCATGGCAACTCTATGTCTTAATAATCACAAGCATGCCCTCCAAACTCTTATCTTCATTTGCTCCAAAGCTGCTACCATGTTCTATACCCTCTAAAAGGATGATAACACACAAATACATGAGAGTCGTGGAATATAAGATTTTATTCAAATGGAATCATTTGAAGCATGTTATCCATTAAGTTGCACTTAGGTGGATTTCCAGTGACCCGCTGAAGTTGTGAACAAGTTCCTTGTTTGTTATCAGTGGTCAGAAGTTCAGAAGCCTTTTTAGGGCTAATTTTAGCCCCATTTTAAATTTTTGCATGTTCATACCCTATGGGGAAGTTGTAATAAGTTGACGTATCATGATGACTTTTAGTAAAAGGCTTGGCCTACTTAGACTTAGCTATCAATACGGTACGCTAGAGTGTTTTTTCTCTTGTTAATTATCGGTTGTTGCACAAACGACTTATAATTTCCGAGTTTTTCACTCAACCTCCAAAGCTGGAGTATTTGCTTGGGTGGTTAGGCCTCAAGAGGTTTTAAAGTCTAGGTGTCTATGTATATTACTATGCTAGTCGCTTTTTTGAGTCATATGAACATTGCACTAGGTCCCCCTTATTTTTTTTAAAATTTATGATAAAACTAATTTAACCCGTATGCTTAGGCTATTTTTTAATACTTTAATTGGGAAATTTATAATTGTTATAAAAGTGTGGTCTAGAAGCTGTTTTTGCCATGGGGGTGCTCGTTTTCAAACTCATAGCACCCACTATACCCATTATCCACTTTTCCTAAGTTTTAAGTGATTATTTATCACTTAAATGAAAAAATCTCCCAAAAAACAAAAAAATGAATAAAAAATTAGAAAAAGGAAATTATGGAGAAAAAACACATCCCTAAATTAGTGGGAACTTGTCCCAGACATGTTCTAGTTCAACTAAGGATGATGTTGGGGCTAATTGGAGACCAAATCAAGATCAAATCAGGCCGATTCTAATCAACTCCATGAGGGGGCGAATTTCTCCTTAGAGGGGCACATTTGAAAAAACTCACTTCTTGTTGTATATGTGTTACAGAAAGAGGCGGGGGTGACCTACCTCGTGAGAGGTGGCGCCTACCGCCTCTAGTTCACTCTTGTTCGCCCCCACTCATCTCAAAAAGCTCCAACACTTGGCAAATTTGCCCTCTTGGGGTTTGCTCTCATTTTTCCTATATAAGCAACGCCTTGGCTCTCATTCAAACTAGTTCGAGCTGGATAGAGAGTAGGCTTGTTGAATGTAATAGTTATAGTTATTTTGCTTGAAATAAAGAAAGGATTTGGAAGCTAGGTGCTATCGTGTTCTATTCTGTGGATGAGCATTGCCATGTCTCATTGAGGTAACTTGTAATTTTTTCATGGTTTTGCTTATTATAATCTTGTGGATTTGGCTTCGAAGGATTGCTATCAATTGGTAGGAAAGGAGTTCAGTTAATAAGTTTATTGGCTAATTCTTTTTTATATGTATGTTTAGAGATATATATCTTACACGTCTAATAAGTTTATTGGCATGTTGTTTTAGTCTCTCTATATATGTATTAACTGGATCTCACAAGTATCTTGGTAAGCTTCTGATTAGTTGCAACTGTCATAGTTTGGAGAAAGTGTTGATCTAGTTTGCTTCCTCATTTTCTCCAATACATTCAAGGCATAGTCCCTCGACATTCTACCGGAAAGGTCCACGGTTGATCATTCGAGCACCAAGCCACCTCTTTTTCTCTTTCTCCTTTTAAATCACTTCTTTCCTTGGTTACCTTTTTTCTTATGTCTTAGATTTGCAGGTCTATAGGCTAACATTATTTTTAGATCTGATATATAAGAATTATATGCATAGATCTAAAGTCATTTGAAAGATTCAAGTCATGTTTAACTAGATCTAGCTTCAAGAAAGTTTTCATTTTTACAAGTTGTTTTAAAGTAGATCTAAAGGCTTGTTTAAAGAGGTTTTCTTTCAATATTTAAAAGATCGTATCTAGCAATCTAAGTGCATCACATTGGTTGCTCAAAAAGCAAGCCAAGATCCCAAGGAAAGCTTGCTTTCTTTGGTTATTTTGCTCATCGTTTAACTTAGAATTTTTTAGGATTTTTAGGGTATTATCCAAAGTGTTAAAATAGCAGCAACAATGAAGGTCTTCCTGCATGCAAGTGTCCTTGCATGCAGAAGATTTAAATCAAGACACCAGTTGTATCTAATGTACTTTTCCTAAGTTTACTTTGGAAAATAAATTAAAATACTTTTTATAAAGTGAAAGTGAAATTAGGGTTTTCGCTTTTCATAAAGTTATAAAAGAAAGATCAATTGGTGATTAAGACACACACTTGTATTTCGACAGAGACAAGATACAACCAAGGAGAGAAAGTCAGACAGTGGATTTAGCTGGGAAGACAAAGGAGCGAGCAAACAAGGTCACCGAGCTGCCAGGCACGACAGAGCCCGCACAGAACGACATGCAATAACTACAGAGGGATTTCGTACAAACCATACAAATTTCGTATAACAGCCGTACGAATCCGCACGTGTGGGAGGCTGTACAATGGGCTGTACACTCACGCAGGAGGGTGCTGGGGTTTGGCTGGGATTTGTCCAATGATTCTGTTGGGATACTGCATTCGCCAGGTTTGGGTGAATTTGCAGTGACTGTAAATGTTCCATATTTTCTCATAATAAAATCTATATTCGACTGTTGCACCGGTTTTCCCATGGGTTTTTTTGGGGGTTTCCATACCCAAAATAATAGTGTCAATATTGTGATGTGATGTGATTTATTTCTCAGTTTTATATTCCGTTGCATACTGTAAAAGAGATTCATGTGTTGTTATCAATAGAGATTTTAAATGCACTGTTTAGCCCTAGTTTGAATATTAAAGGAAAATTTACACAAAGACACTCTTAAAGTGTTTTTGGTCGTCTTTTGTTAATAATAGCTTGCTGTTTTTGCAGGTTTGACAAATAAAGAGAGGCAAACTTTGGCCAATTTTTAAGAATTTGGACCATTCAAGGCTTAACGGAGCTCCCCTTCTTTTTTCTTGTCAAAAAATTGTCTTTTTGTAAGCCTTTGGATCCCGGTTAACAAGGACCAAAGTGCATTTCTATTTCTTATATTGTAATAAGGCGTAATAAAATGTTTTGAGTATGCTCCTAAGAGCACAGTCCCCATACCCCCTGGGGGAATTTGCGTCGGTGCACCTTTTCATGGTTTTACTTTTGTTAGTGTAGTTTTGTTTTACAGATCTGTATATTTTGGTATTTTCAACTTAAGTTTTAATTATTGCAAAGTAATACAAATACTAACCCATTGTGCTATACCGAATTACTGAGAGGGAAAATATTTGCACAATGGAGTAATTAGAAAACCTTTCATTTTTGCACTTTTACTTTTCAGTAATCAACCCCCCTTGCTTTCTCGAAAGAGACTCTTGGGGTTTAATAAACAAGAAAACATTGTTCAAAAACACTTAAAAGTTAAAACTAGCAAGGTTTAGTTCTTGTATGCTCTGGATCGCTGTAGCCTCAACTGAACAGTTGATCAAACTCGAAATGAACTAAGTGACTAGTTTAATTAGTCTCACTTCCAATTAACCTCCCAAACAACGAAAATCCAATGTTGCGTTTTGCTTCGTGTGGGAAAATTGTACAGAGGAAGCGGGAACAACTGAAAAATGTCCACAAGGTCTTGTTAGGCTACATCCTTGTTGGTGTAGTATTGGACATCCCCCTGTGACTCTATTCAACCCACATTTTGTCGTGTGCTTCCACACTTGGTGAGTCTGGATATGTTCCTTGTACCTTCATGGTATATCGAGAATCCCCCTCCCTTAGAATCCACTAATTAATTTATAAACTTAAAATCGACCAAGAACAATTGCAATACATTCAACACTTCATTTTAGACTCCATTTTCAGCACTGATCTTTGCTTTTTATCGTCTTTTTATTGTATAAGCATTTTCTTTAATTTACAATGTGTTGATTGATTATATTGCTCATGCTGTTTTCTTAATCACTATTGCAATCTCTTGTACCATTTTTACAAAAAACTCATAAACAACTTACTCAATCACAAACCACCACTAAAACGCTTAATCATCCTTAGTACCTCTTAGTTTCTACCCCCCTTGGTTTCGCTAGAATTTTGTCTAAACGAAGGAGTCAAGATCAAGTGATAGTACTTGACTTGAGACTTGTCCCCAAGGACGCACGCACTTAGTGGCTTGAAGATTTCTGCCATGCCAACTTAACCCCCCAGGTGCGTGAAAGGTGGTAACAAGGAAGATCACTTTATATTTTATACATTAGGTAGTTGTGTTAATTCAATATTAATGATACCTTGTTGATCTATAATGATCCCTTAACTAATTGTGACCTTTATTATATATTAAAGTCATGTTATTATACTTTGAGTCCTAGTATTGGGGTGTTAATACTCCTAACGCTAATTGTCTTGATGTCTTGACTCTTGTGCACATGGTCTTGACTAAGGTGACTGGATATATTATCCTCTCACATGCTTCACCTGCTTAGGTTCAACCTTCCAAGAGCCATAAATTTACCAAATACACATTTCTATATACTCTTTCTTGGTCCTGGCTACTATCATTAACCAAAATTTATATCTCCCCCTTGCCAAACTTTGACCTTTGAAAAGTCAACACAATGTTCAACATTGAATTCGCCAAAGTTATGGGTTGAGGATTCAGAGTATATTGAGTCTTGACAATGGAACATAATAAATAGAAAAAAAACATGTGCGTTCACATAATTTAAATATGTAGGAGAGCAAAAACAACACACACAAGTTACAACAACAACGATATTTATGAAAACAAAAGTACGGACGTGACAATGCCTTTCTCATGATTACAATAGTGAGAAAATAGGGTGTTTTTTATACATATTGTGGTACTTAGCATGATGATTGGGGACACAAACACCCACCTAATTAGTTAGGATTTCCTAATGAGGATTCAGAATAATTGTTGGATTTTGTGCAACTTCGGAAGTTATTCTTATTGTAATTTTATTGTATTGTTTTGTACCTCCTGTAGGAGATTATATTGATGTAAATATTCATGTAAACCCTGAGGAAGAATTACACGAGAAAATAATTAAAATAAATTTATTTTTATCTCTCCCCAAGACAAGTCGACCCAATCAGTTAGACAAGTTGGCCTAGTTAGGGTAAAAGTTAGTTTTTGTAAAGTGTATAAATAGAGAGGCTAGGCACCTCAACAAGCAAGTTCACCTAGTGAAGTAGAAGTTCACTCCAGCAGGAGAAACAATGTTTTTTCTGGGGTTTTCTATTAGAGAGATTTTCTTCTTTCTCTCTCTCTTCTTGTACTCTATTCTCGAGATTGATCATCTCTATACGAAGGTTGTTGGGTTTTTCTCCCTATTGGGTTTCCTAGGATAAACTCGTGTTCTTTGTTTCTGTGCTTTGTCTTTCTTCTAGAGATCATATTATTCATTTGCAATAAAGTTATGTTGCTATAATCTTGTAAAAATCTAACATGGTATCAGAGCAGTTCTAGAAGAAGCCATTGTCGAGAACTAGGGCTTGATATTTGAAGGTCTTCCCTCAACATTTTAGGAGAAAAAGAGACTTGGAAAGTTCACTTTAGAGGAGGTGCATCTTTTGGTGAAGGAAGAATCAAATTCTGAGAAGTTTCATTTTTGACCTAATTTCGCTGCTACAGTTACTGCAAAAATTAGGGATTCAAGTTCTGAGCTGATTAGTCCACAATTTTGGCTTGACCTCACCTTCTCTCAACTCGCCTTGCTAGGGTGCATCTATTTGTGAGTTTAGTTTCACAAAATTCCAAATTTCATTTTTGATCTAGCTCTTGCTTGGGTTTCTCATTCAGATCTGCAGGTAAGATGATTGGAATGAAGGTTGAAGATCGTCTTGATGGGGATACCAAATTCATATCTTGGAAGTCTAGAGTTCTTCTCATCTTAGAAGAAAATGACCGCTTGAACTTCGTTAATGAGAAGGTCCCAGAACTAGAAGCTGAAGAAGACAAGTCTCAGTGGAGGAAGAATGATGCCAGAGCTAAGAGAATACTAGTAGAATCAGTCAAGGACCACTTGGTTCCTCAAATCTCACGAAAGAAGACAACTAGGAAGATGTTCAAAACCCTAAGGAGGATGCTTGAGCGCAGTAGCATCAATGTGACTCTCACATTGAGGAACCAACTATCTAACATGAAGATGGCCAAGTCTGAATCAATTTCCTCATACTTCATGAGGATCATAGAACTTAGGGACAAGTTGAGATTCAATGGAGAAACTATTGAAGAAAAGGAGCTTGTCATGACTACATTAATGGGCTTCAACTATCTTGGGAGTCTTTCATCCAAACCATCAGTGGACACACCAAGTTGCCCAAATTTGATAGATTACGGGTAGATTGCACTCAGGAGGAGACGAGGATTGCAACAAGACAAATCCTTCATGGCACTCAACCTGAGGAGAATCAAGCATATATGGCCCATGCTAAGAAAACAAGGGAAAGGGAAGAAAATTTCACCACCATAAGCATCAAGGTAGAAGACCAAGTCCTTCTCCAAATCAACAAGAAAAGAAGGATCTATCACAAATACAATGCTTCAGGTGCAAGAAATATGGTCACTATGCAAACAAATGTCAAAACTCAAGCAAAAAGAAACATGAAGCCTCAACAGCTGATGTAGAAGAAGGTCATCATCACAAGAAGCAGAGGGGTGAAGATCGTACAAAATTTTTCTTCATATCGACATTATTAGGTACAGTTCCCACCACTAGTGACACTTGGCTCAGAGATAGTGGTGCTTCCAGGCATATGACTGGATAGAAAGAAAATCTTTTAGAAATAGTTGAGAAAGAATCTCATCTTCGTGTTGTACTTGGAGATGATGCCAACTATACTGTAAGAGGACCTGGGGCTACCTCCCTTAAGCTAGAATCTAAAGATATGTTACATTTGGGCGATGTGCTTTATGTGCCAACTGCCTGGTATGAAAAGAAATCTTGTCTCCATGTCTTCCTTGGAGGACAAGGGATATGAAGTTACATTTTCAGATGGGGAAGTACTTGCTTGGCACAAGAGCTCAAGCATAGACACAACAAAAGTAATTGGAGTAAGAGAGAAGAGCCTGTATCGATTGAACACTCCACCAGCTCAAGTGCTAGTTCTTGATTCCACCAGCATGGGTGATCTATGGCATAAAAGATTAGCCCATCTCAACTGTAGAGCTCTCTCAACATTAAGAAATATTGTGATAGGTCTACCAGTACTTCACATAACCATGATAGAGTCTGCAGGGGATGCGTGCTTGGCAAGAATACCAAGGGATCCTTCCCGAATATTGAGAGCAAATCCAAGGAAATATTGGATCTAGTGCACTCTGACTTATGCAGACCTATGACTGTTGCTTCGTTATGTGGTTACAACTACTATGTAACATTTATTGACGACTACTCATGGAAGGCATGGATATACTTTCTCAAGACCAAGGAATCCTACGAAATGCTCAACAAGTTCAAAAAATTCAAAGCACAAGTCGAGAATCTGTCGAGAAAAAGGATCAAGACTCTGAGATCAGACAATGGTGGAGAATATACATCCATAGAGTTCAATGATTTCTGCAAGGGAGCAAGAATTAAGAGGGAGCTCACAGTTCCCTACAACCCTCAACAAAATGGGGTTGCAGAAAGAAAGAACCGAACAATTGTGGAGGCATCCACAACTATGATAACCAGAATCTACCAATGTTCTTGTGGGTAGAAGCTTTCAGAACATCTGTCTATGTACAAAACAAATGCCTTGACAAAATCTTGGAGAACATGACTCCGGAACAATCCTTCATAAGAGTGAATCCAAAAGCGGGCCACCTTCGTATCTTTCACTGTCCAGTATACATACACGTGCTCAAGGAGAAAAGGACGAAATTGGAGCCTTCAGGAAAGAAGGGGACTTTCATGGAATAGAGTGAGTCTTCAAAGGCCCACAAAATCTACATTCCAGGATTGGGGCAAATTGAAGTCAGCAGGGATGTGTCATTTGAAGAAGAAATGGCTATTCAAAAAGGAAGAGGATTTGACTTGGAGATCGATGATAATGAAGAGATGAGATCACCTGCCCCTCCATCAGTTCAGAGGGAGTTACCAAAGGAAGAACCGATTAATTCCAATTATCCAGTTGAGCCAGTTGATGATCCCACAGACATTGCAGTAGGCCGGAAGGGGTCTAGATGGGCACAATAGACGCTGTAGGATGCATAGGGGCATGAAGCTCCTCATGGCACTTTTCGAGAAAAGCAAAAGATCTCATAGGTTCTTGTATGGGAGAAATCCCATCGGCAATAGAGATAGACAGGTAGTAGATGGTCGTGTACACTGGTGCCTCTACTTGTCCTGGTTCTCAGCTTGGTATGGGAGAAATCCCATCGGCAATAGAGACAGACAGGTAGTAGATGCCTGTGTACACTTGTGCTTCTGCTTGTCATGGTTCTCAACCTGGTATGGGAGAAATCCCATCGGTAGTAGAGATGAATAAGTAGTAGATGGTCGCATGAAGCATGTCCAAGTTCTCAGCTAGTTATGGAAGATCCACATTGACAGTAGAGAGATTAGTTGTAGATGAGACATGGATTGCAGTACTCTCTGATGGACCGTGCAGAGTTGTAGAGCTAAAAGATTCACCGATGGACTGAGTGGATCAGATACATGATGACACTTCTTGATAGACTAAGATCGTGTTGACAACCTTCAATATGTATAGAGATGATCGAGACAGATGTGTTGTGCAGAAGAGACCCAGATGATCGTGATGCTCATGATGATCATGTCCGAAGAATACCTTCCTTGTTGAGAGGGAGTGTTGGATTTTGTGAAACTTGGAAGCTATTCTTATTGTAATTTTATTGTATTGTTTTATACCTCCTACTGGAGATTATACTGATGTAAATATTCATGTAAACCCTTGAAAGAATCAATGTAAACCTTGGGGAAGAATTACACAAGAAAATAATTAAAATAAATTTATTTTTATCTCTCCCCAAGGCAAGTCAGCCTAGTTAGTTAGACAAGTCAGCCCAATTGGGGTTGTTACCAACTTTTTGTACCATAGTTGGGTTACTTGAGGAGCCGCCGGTTGACAAACATGTTCAATGTTTGATTCCAATGTATTAGTTGATCTGTCTTCATGTCTAACAAATATTAGCTAGCCAGTTTTTCATTTGAATAATTTTGACCATGGCCCCGCGGGGTTTGTAATAAAATATGCTAGTAGGGTATTTTGAGTGGTTCGGTCTCCTAAGACGTAGAATCTCAACTAAGGTATTCCAAGGAGTTTTTTGCCCTTGACAATTATGCTTTGCCTATAGCCGAGTATAATTGACGAGGTTTTCTCCCGCTTCCTCCAAAGCTGGAATGCCTGATTTTGAATTCTGGGACTTGGGGGGTTATTAAAGCTCAACTAAGTGTTTATAAACCTACCAGGCATTGTTAGAGTAGAGCATGGTCTTGTCCTAAGTCAATAGGACCTTTAAAAATTTTCTGAATTTTATTTTCCGGACGGATTAAAAAATTATTTTTTAATTTTTTAATTATTTCCCTAAGTTTTTTGATTAATTTTTCTATAAATTAATTGGAAAAATCCTGTTTGTAATAAGTTAGTCATCCGGACTCTGTTTTCAGTGATTGAAGGCTCTAACCTTAAGCCAAAAATCATTCCTGATCAGCCAGCCAGTCATATCCAACCTTCAGATCATCAATCGGACACATAATGCTCATTTTCTCAAAAAAGTCATTTTTGGGGAAAAAATGATTATTTTGGAGAAAATTAAAACTCTCCAAATTAATCCAAATTCAGTGAAATAAAAGGCTAAATGACATCTCAATGGGCATTTATGATGATTGGAGTTATCATAACTCAGCTTCAGTCAGCATTCAGTGAATAATAAAGATATATTCAGTTAACGGATTTGTCATCTCCAGCTAAACTCCTGAATTGGATGAAATGGAGAGCACTCATTGGTTTGATGATTTGATTGAGGTAAAAATTGAAGATTACACTAGCAATGGCTCCTCCAGACCTAGCAGAAGCACTCCTTACCTAGCCCATGCCCCTCTTCATCCTCACGCCCCTCTTCCTCATGAGGGTGTCATCCACACGTGTGGCTCCTTCTGTGGCTTGTTTCCAGCGTCTAGGGTTGGGATGGGGGCGCCTTGCCTAGGTGGAGGCCTCCCCTCATTCCCAGCTCATCTTCTTTAGGTCTGTTCTCCTAGTGGTGGCCAGTTTGGTTAGGTCTGGTTTTCTGGTTTTAGGGTTTTGGGTTCTTCATTCATTGTATAAATAGAGGCTCCTTTAGCTCTATTCAGATGGATTTAGGTGTAGAGAAACTCTGTCCAAACTCTGTAATGCTTGTTGCTTTATGCAACCGTGGAATATAATTTTAAGGGTTTGGAGGCATACATGGTTTGTTAAATGTGGATGAATCCTTGTCGAATGAGGTGATAATGTTTCAAATTCTTTCTTTTCATGCTTAGGTCAGATAATGATTCATGCTTTAGAAGGCTTCTATAAGCACGTAAGATTGATTATTTGAAGTTTCAATTTAATCTTTTATGATTTTTCTCTTAGGAATTGAAAGTAGCATTGATTATTCAGTTATATGATATGCTCTTTTACATTTTAATTGGTAAAACATACATGATCTAATCCATCTTTTTGCAAGTGTTGAGTTGAATTTGTGCAGATTACCTCATCAAATCAAGTAGGAGTTTGAGCTCAGGTGCATCCTCTCCTCTTGAAGTCAAGGCAACTTCTGGAATTTTCAAGCTTCAAGGAATCCAAGCATCATCAAAAATCCACAAGTTTGAGTGTTTATCTTCATTATTATTCATCCTTCAAAATTTATGAAATCTTTACATTTTTGGGTTAGGGCAAGGTTTGGGCTAAAGCGAACATTCATTCACCAAGCCTTATGCCCTAGTTGGCTGTCCTGTTTGTAATTTGCAGCCTTATTTGTCTTTTTATTGCAGCCACTTTTTCCCATCTTTCGCTGTCCACTTTTGCCCTCTTTTTTACCTTTTGGACAGCCCTCTTTTGGTCCTCTTTTGCAGTCACCTTTTGGGCCTTATTTTCAGCCTTCTTTACCACTTTTTGCAGCCCTCTTCCTTCAGTTTGCTGCCCTCTTTTTGCCTTTGTTTCCAGCCTTCTTTGACCTTCTTTTGTCCTCTCTTCACCCATCTTTCACTTCTCTTTCCCTAGCTTTTTTATTCCTCTTTTTCTTCTTCCCTTTTTGGTAAAGATTGAGTAGTTTTTTTTTGTCACTTAGTTTGTAGATCTAGTTTCAATTTATGTTTTATAAACTAACATCATAACAAGTTTGTGTTTAGAGCTCTTAGTTTCAGGCGGGTGAAGGAGAGCCCAAAGGCTACAAACAAACAAGGAAGCAAGCAAGAGCAAAAGACTAAAACATCTCCCTCATGTTTCTTTCCTTTCTCACCATCTGCTCATTCAAGAAGAAGCTGAGCATAACAAATCATTGTAAAAGAAATTAATAAAAAAGCTAAGTGGGAGCAAGCCTCCCATCTTTTTTACTTCCCCTATTTGGGGGAAGTGTGTCTTGTTTTTCTTTTCATGTTTCTTAGCATAGTTTCAACTTAAGAGTACTTAGTTTTCATTTCCACTAATTGCTAGTTGTTCATTTAGTATAATCACTAATTGCTAGATTGGATTGTTGCATTTTGGTATCTTTCTATATAATTGTCAGCCTTAAAAGGAACCAAAATCTCTTGAATCTCACCATAAGGTGAATCAAGAGTGCTCTATCTTTACTTTACTTTCATGCATCATATGGTTTTCTAATTTAACTAATCAATAAGTAAGACTCTTGAACTTGCAAAAACACAAGTCAAGAGCACTCTCTATCGGAGAGCATCATTAGCTTTGTACACCCTTGCATTAGGGATTTTAGAGTAGCTAAGACTCTTGAACCACTGTCATAAGATGAGGTCAAGAGTGCTCTCTGTCGGAGAGTTTAATTAACTAATTTAATAAAACTTGTAACACACACCCCTTTAATCAATTAATTCCCTCCCCTCCTTGCCGGAGTATGCTTTGACCGATCTCAGATCGGAGTACCCAAAAACGACACTGGATCTTTAACCCCGCAAGAATAACTTAATAAAATCTAACACCCCACAAACAACGCACCGGTGTTATCTCGATAAATACTCAGGTAGTGGGCAAATTCCAAGTGTGGGCGCCGGGCAACCCAATCTGGACACTCGCTGGTTAAATTCTCTGAACACCTAGCTTGTGATTCCAGACAGGTTCGTCATGTCTTCGAACGGAGCAACTGAAAGTATTTCCGGTTAGGTTTCCTAGACACCTTAAGCAAGATCATCTTTAAAATTCTTAAAACTTACCAAGAGCACTCGCATCACCTAACATTCACTAGTTTAATTTTTAACTTGTGTTTAGTGTTGAAAAACTGAGATTTACTGCTTGCTGGTTTAAATGAACAATTTGTGTTTTTCACTTCAGCTGGTTTTGCATAGGCTTGAAGCTACTTAAAATTTTGCCGAACAATCTTAAACACACAGTAAAAATTACTAACAGGCTAAAAACAAATGCATGCACACCATAAAAATTTACTCAGAGATTTTTGGCTAATCAGCCCTGGAAAAACCCCCACGGGGAAAACCAGTCAGAGAGGAGAGATTTTTAATTAATTTCTTCAGCAATGTACAGGACAGAAAAAATAGTGAAAATACAACTTATCTCCACCGACAAACTTCTTCACAAAGTCTGGAAAAATAGTGCTCAGCAAATCAGCCAACACCCTTCTTCTTTTTCTGAGCCAAATTAATGCAACAGTACAGCAACACCAGGCTGTACACTTTCTGGGAATTTGTGCCAATAAAACAGACCGTACAGCAGCAGACTGGCCGTACCTCCTTCCTCGAAATCTGTGCAGTTAATAAGCAGCCCGTACAGGAAGAAACCCAGCTGTACCTTCCTCGATATTTGTGCAAATATTAAATGCATTGTACAGCAGTAAAGAACAGGCCGTACACCCCTCGAAATCTGTGCCAATTTAATGCACCGTATAGCAGAGATAAATAGGCCGTACACCTCACGAACTGTGCAATAAATGAAGCAGCCGTACAGCAGGAAAAACACATAGGTCGT
>LPNX011056271.1:742791-850931 GCA_001517045.1 Pseudotsuga menziesii | reverse complement strand
TTTTAATGTGAGGGTCACCTTTTTCCCTCTTAAAGTGACTTTAGGCAAAAATTAAAGTCACCTAGGGAACATCTGCCTAGGTACAAAAATCAACATTTAGTTCTTTGGCGCATTTCAGCTTCATTGACTCCATAAGGCACTGGTCCTTGTTTTAATTTGCATAATTACATTATTTCATCAATTGTCTATGGTTTGTTATAATTGCTATCATTGAATGCTTAATTAAACTCTAGAATTTAAACTTATCTTTCAATCTCTTGTTGCAACGTGGATTGCTCTTTGATTCTGTATCACACTTATAACAAGTATAACACCTTCTAATCATAATAACTCCTAAAAAACACCCATCCGCATCTGCAACCTCTAAAAACACTTTAACAACTTAAGAGCCATAGAAACTCTTTTGTAGGGACTACCCCCCTTGGCTTCGTTAGGAGTTAGCCTAAATGGAGGAGCTAGGAGTAGGTGACAGTACCTAGCTCTGTGCTTGCCCCTAAGGTCACACCTCTCCCACTTTCTTAAGTGAGGAGACATCTTTCAATTGATTTCTGCTGCTGGTGTGCAATTGGCGGACAACAAAGGTAAAAGTCAGTTTTTGTAAAGTGTATAAATAGAGAGGGTAGGCGCCTCAACAAGCAAGTTCACCTAGTGAACTAGAAGTTCACTCTAGCAGGAGAAGCAATGTTTTTATGGGGCTTTCTATTAGAGAGATTTTCTTCTTTCTCTCTCTCTTCTTGTACTCTGTTCTTGGAATTGATCATCTCTTTATGAAGGTTGCTAGGTTGTTCTCCCTACTGGGTTTCCCAGGATAAACTCTTGTGTTCTTTGTTTCTATGCTTTGTCTTTCCTCTGGAGATCCTATTGTGCAATAAAGTTATGCTGCTATAATCTTGTAAAAATCTAACTATAATGATCTCTGGCTCAAACCATTATTCAAAGTAATCACATCTCGATTATGTAATAATCTCACCGATCACAAGTATAAGTCACAACAAAAAGATAAATAGACTCCATGGAAAAATACAATTAGTGATACACTTGGGGTTAATATGCATTAGCTTTCTTGGGATTTTTCTCCCAGTTTTTGGTATTAGTGGAATGATGATTTATTTTTTTGTAAGTAGAGTTTCAAACCGGTGACCTTACGCAAGGAGTGCTTTAATAGTACACCCATTCACTGTCTATTCTACACCCTGTGGCCTGGATGATGAAAATTTTAGTGGTATGGTGCTAATTGATTCAGGGATACGAATTATTTGGTTAGGAATTCACCTTTCTGTTTTTTCTTCGTTTTCCAAAAAGAAGATATTGTTTCTGCATTATGCTGCTGAAAAAGTTGTTTCCTCTGACCCAAGATAATGATTATTGCTTATTAGGTATGGCGGATTTATTATTTAGTAGGTAGGCCAGAATTGGAGCCTACATGAGAAATGATGGATAAATGAATACATATAGAGAGCATTTCCCTCACAGAATTGAGATTCAACACACATTCGAGTTTCCATCATTAATTCCTTTTATTTATTGGAGAAGTTTCCATACATTTTGTGTTCTGGCTGGACATCTGTTTCCTCAAATCCTCGATTCGTTAGGGTTGCAGGGCAACACCTATTATATTTCAGAGCACTGTTCTCAAACCACTGTTCTTTCTATTTGAGGAACGTTTCAATTTTTTGACATACATTTTGTTATTTCTTCTGTGCACTGTATGTATGTATGTATTGTGCATATTTGGTGTCTCTGGCTTTTTTTATATATAATTGAAGTGTAACAAGTATTACATGTTGCATCAAAGCTGACAGTGCCTTGGAGCGCTACAGAAAAGCATCACAGTTATAGACTTCATATTTAAGAGAAATCCTGGGTTTATGCTCCACTAGTATTGGCATTGAATCATTGCATGCAGCTGCGTTTATACAATATAGTAGTTGAAGGATTCAAGTTCATCTCCTTTATGCAAGAAGAATCGTAGCTTGGCCTTGTGCCTTATTAATTAAGTTTTTTCCTTGTACACTTAAAGAATTCACTTGCAATTGTAGCCTGTAGGTTGGCAGGCTTAAGCAACATACTTATATAGCTATTTTATGCTGATTTTACTTGCTTCTTTTTTCCCTTTCTTTGATATTGATCATGCTCATATGTTTATTTTCTGCTAATTCATGACAGTCTGGAAGGCGTTAACGTGTTTGAAATCCTGCGCATATTATTTAGAAGTAGCTGTCCCAAAATATTGCAATCCTTTTTAAAATGGTGAACAAAAAACTAGTTACCTATGCTCAGTTATGATTTCAAGTAGTTCAAAGATTATGTTCAAAGTTCAAGCCATGCTTTTGGCTGTCTTAGTAAAGCTTTTATGCAATGCATGCCCTTGTTGCTAATGATTTTTTTTTCAGAATATCTACTGTGTAGATTCAATTGTTTTTGGTCAGTTCTAGGCGCTCTACATTCACTTAACTTTGATGACATTTCCATTTGTACTTGTGTTATTGTATGCAGGTTATTGCGATAAAAGTTAAAATAATTTTCTTTTTTTTCTAATTTTCAGTCTCATCTCTTTGGTACAGGTTATTTTGTTCTCAGACATTCTTACACCTTTGACAGGAATGAATATTCCTTTTGATATAGTTAAAGGAAAAGGTCCAGTCATTTATAAGCCAATCCAGACTTTAAATGATGTGGCTGACTTGCAAGAGTTTATCCCACAGGAGTCGGTGCCATATGTCGGTGAGGCACTGTCAATTTTGCGAGCAGAGGTTAGATTTCTCTTAGATCTCTTACCCTTTCACACCCCTTTATATTTTTCCTGCACAGGGGAAAACGAAGATTGTTTGTGTTTACTGCCTGGTTTTTTGTACAACTGTTCTCATGTGAATAAATTTAGCACTTTGTCAATTGAACAAGTTTGATAAAAATTGTGATTAACTAGATTAGTAGGCCTAACGATTCTTTCAAAGAGAGATATAATAAGCAAGTCAATTTGACCAAATATTGGCTAATTTTATTGCTGATTTTTCTTATTCAAGAGTTTGTATTATGAAAGTAGGGTTGCTGCAGCAGCAGAAACTTTTTTATTATTTGAAAACTCACTAACAGCTGTGTTAATATTGGCTGACTTGGATTGAAGGATTGCTAGTCAGATGTTATAAAATGCAAAATACATGAATAAATGTAGTTTTACAAGTTCAGCTGGTAAAATCTTTAGGAGATAGGGAATTGGGTTAATTAGTTTCACAGAACTTTAAAAAAGATTTAAGAAAGCCTCTCCTAGAGTCTTTTCCTTGCATGTATTGAATTGAGGCTCATCTGTTTTCATGGCATTGGAATATCCCTATGTTGCACAGGATTCTGGAATGTGGGTATGTGTATCTGTAACAGCTAGAAGCTTTGCCCCAATTTGCAAGAAACAGTTGGTTGGGAACAGGAATATCATATATTTACAAATATTAAAAATACATCTTATATACTTCAAAATATTAAAAAAATATTCTAGCACTCCCTTAGGTATATGAGATAGAAAGAGCCAATATACCGGGATAGCTTCTAAGACAGCTTTGACGAGTTCAACCTGCTGTTGAAATTTGGAGCACTCAGGCAATTAATGCAAAATTGAAATTTCACCTTCTTCGTAGAAAGTTTTTTGGATCTTGGGCCCTAGAAGTTTCAACCTTTAGGACTGCTGTAAATTGAAGTATAAAAGAACAGTAGAAAGATCACAATAATTCATTTCTAAGCTCCAAACCTAACAGCATTTCAAGGAGAAAAGATACCAGACAATGAGTCTTCCTCTCACTTTAGGCTGACTTTCCTTTAGCACATGGGAGGAAACCCGAGAAAAGATGTTTATGGTATTCTTTAGAATATTAGGGAGGGTGGATTGCCAAGACTAGTGCCTATTAAGTTGGATGATGGAGTTAGGATCAACAATCAAGAGGGTTCAAACACTGTGGTAGGAGGCATAGTTAATCTGTTATAAACATGCTCTAACTAACTACATGGATCTACCTCAATATGCAAAAAATCAAACGATGCCCTTTCCAAAGATGCTCCTAACAACAAGTACAAAATCAACCAAGCAACAACATGCAGCCATGAATAATTAAAGGACAACCACATAACAAACTATAAAATAAAGTAGACAAAAGTAGGAGGCCTTCTTTATTGAATGAACAACCTGTTACTGCACAAATTAACACCCTTCTGATTAGGTCACGAGGGCCGGTGCTAAGATTGGCAACTTTTCAGGAGATGCAGCCAATGTCACCACAATATACTCTACTTTCTCTTTAGACCTGCTCCTATTGCCACGGGAGGCTTCCGAAATATGGATAGAAATAACCCTGTAAAGTATGCAACAAGAACAATGCTATCTCTAACAAGACCTTTCAGGCTTCCTCCTAGATTAGCATATCAGTGCCTTAATAGAGTTAACAAGATATTCAATAAATTCCCAAGTTGCCAGGAAACTTGGGTACGGGGGGGGGGGGGATGCCACTTTTTGAAACAGGGTATTTGGGTACGTCGGGGGTACTATATATATATATATTAAAAATAAAACTTGTCGCAATCACATCATACATGCATATTTCAGATTTCTTCATAAATTATGAATCATGATTCATAATTCTAAATTCAATGATTCATTAAACAATGAACATTCACATTGAAAATTTGAAATATAAAATTTGATAAATCATAGATTCATAGTAGATATCAAATGAAAGACGGGAAGTTACATAAATTTTGATAAATCACTGTACCAGGCAGCTGTAACTAACAGTCAAACTCATATCCGAAGGGACACTTGGAATATGATTTTAAACACCTATTTGTACTGCTGTTACATGCAATAGAAAGTTGCAAATATATTCCTGGTTTGATGTGAGTGTATTTCTCAGTAATAAATACATATGTATATTTTTTATGTGCACATTTGGTAGTCAAATTATGTTCCATGAGTGCTGAAAGCCTGAATACAAAACCATAAAAACATTCCTTGTAAATCAACACAAAATCAGTCTACCAGATTTGGACAATATTCAGTGGAATTTGAACAGTGTTGTAAAGCGTTTGACATAAGTCCTGAACCAGACTCCATACATAGTTAGCAAATATGTAGTTTAGATTTGGTTGGGGGTGATTACATTTTCCCCAGCGGATTTGCATTTACTATGTCGGTCGTACCCCGAAAGTACTCAAACACGAGGTACGTCGTACCATTTAGCCTATAAGTACCCCTTTTTTGTAATGATGTCTCGGGTATGTGCTGCCAGTATGGGGTAGGGGAGGGTACGACAGGAAACATATCTTACGAGTACCCAAGTACTCGGTACGTGTACACGTACCCTACCCCCGGGTATGGGTACCCATACTACATAGATAAATTCTTAATGACTTAGAAAGGTTTAGGAACAATGAAACTTGGGACTGATTTGATTAGTAAGATGAATCAATTTACTGCAGTAGGAACCAACACCATTAACTTGTGTAAAATCTTGACGTTAACCCATGAGAATGCTTCAATGAATACCTCTCACCACTTACCAACCAATGATGAGTCTGCAACCCCTAGGGCACACTTTATTTGATGGCTATCTGCTGCAATTTAGGACTGTTAGTACCTTCAGATCTGTAGCAGCCTGCATAAATGGTAAATGACTTGCTTAACCACTCCAAAAACCCCCTAGGTCAACCACCAAAGCTTGGAAAAGAAGTATGGACCCCTCCCAACTGCTAGGGTTTGATATTTTGTCAAGAATAGACTTGCAAAACACTTCAACCAGATCTGAACCAAGGATGTACTAGCCGCTAGGAGATGACGTCATTTTCCTAGTGCTGATGTCACCCTAGTTTGGGGTTTCCTCAAGCTACAAAATAATTTTTTTTATGGAGTTTTTTCAGTTTCTATGGATTTTTGGATAATATAAACAACCCAAAAAATTATAACAGCCGTAAATATTCCGTAATTTTATAAGAAAATTACATGCTAAACAAGTACCATAACAAAAACAAATATTTTTTTGGAATCTTCAAAATTGAATTTTTAGGGTTTTTTCTATTTTATGAATTTTTTTTGTATTTTTTCCAGTATATTACAAGGAATTTTGTAAAATTGAATTGGTGAAGATGAGGAAATTCCTCCAAGCACCAAGAAATTGGGGTTAACGTAGCCCTTAAGAATTGACAATTCAATATTTGAAAGAACTAGGGAAAGGCTAAGAAACCCTAGGTTGTGTTAGCCTTTGACCTAGTCAGGCCAAACAAGATGCCAAGGCCCAAACAAAAGAAACCCTTCAAGAGGGATGTCTCACTAACAAGACTACACTATTGTGTATAAAACCCTAAATTACTCCTACCTTGAATGCCTCAAGCAATGCAAGAAGAGATTTCAAGATCTTACCACAATTAAGAAGAAAAGGAGAAGAGAAGATGCCTCAAGGGTCCTTCCACCTTGGAATAGCCTTGTAAGATAGTAAAGAAACCTCAAACTTCGAACTTGATCCCTTGGAAACCCTAGAAATGCCAAGAAAGGAGGTGTGCACCACTTCAATTGTTCATGTACTCAAGAAGAAATAAAATTTCAGACATTTGATCCCACGATCTTTATTACAAATGAGTGGGAGATGCCTTATTTACTGGAGAAAAGGATAACTTTATACCTCCTCTAGGATGATCTACTTAATTTGTCTTTAAAATGACTTTCAATGATCTTTTAGGTTGTGTTACCCACAATCTGGGGACTAAACCTCATAAGAGATAAAATAATGATAAAATTTTGATGATATGCTTCAAGGTGATGGAGAGTTGAACTTGGAAGGAGATTGTCATGCCCCATCTAACCCCAACATGTGTCTTTTGCTCTCAACGACCTCCTTAGGTTGGTACGATCTTCATAAGCTTGCTTTCAAGGTGGAATACTTGCTCTTTTCTACCAAGATGACCAAGAGGGAGGAGTGACATAACAAAATAAGGTTCAAGGGGGTATGAATGAGGTGTGCTAGAGCGGGTGTGACAACCCTTACAAGTGCAATCACCTCTACAAAGCATAAAACCATAAGTGTGTCTAAGGGCTCCTAAGCTATGTTGCACAAGTTTCTGGAAGGGTACGAATATCTGGTACAGCTAGAAGTTTCGTCCAAATTTGCAAGAAATGTAGGGTTGGGAGCAACAATAGTATATATTAATTTTTGTAAATATATTTAAAAATATAGAGTTAAAAAAATATAATTAATTAATTTCATAGCTTAAACTATTTTATCTTCTTAAGCCTCTAGTAGTGTCATGAAATTCAATCCTTCTAAATTTGCTCACTCCTTTAGGTCCACACTATACAAATCCCATTGTACGAGTTTGTAAAGGCAGATTGCATATATGTGTACGAAGCACCAATAGCTTCATAAATCATAAGATTCAATCTTTTTCTAATTCCTTGTTCCAAATCCATCTATATTATTGCTCCTAAAAGTGCATAGTATTTGGGTGCCTCTGCATTTTTTTATGGTAACTACTACTTACTTCTAACGTGAATGAACTTGATTGTTTTAAGTTCAACTAACAAACTTTCAAATTGTTTGGTATTTTCAGTTTGATGTGGTTTATGATCTTAAATTGCTATATTAGTATTGTAGAAAGATCCATTTGTATTCACTTAAGTACACTTGCAGCTTATATTTTGAGTGTGAATGGATCTAAACATTTAAGAGGTGTGAGCCCTCTTTATTTATATAACCTTGAAAATAAAAACAATGGCATTATTGATAAGATTCAATTGAAATTTTAATTATTGGTGAATTCTTGACACAATAAACAACAATCATTTAATTGATTTTCAACACTTTTCTTATGATTTTGGCCTCCACATGGTTGGGAGCTTGTAGAAGCTCCCTATCTGTTTAGGAGCTTGTAGAAGCTTCCTGTCTCTTTAGGAGCTTCTGGAAACTCCTAAACAGACATGGAGCTTTTACAAGTTCCCAATAAAAAGGGAGCGGCAAAAGCAAGTTCCCAAAAAGCACCCGAAAAGCTCCCAAGCTCCCAAAGAAGCTCCCAACAGAAAGGGGATGTTTCGTACCAGCTCCCAAGCTCCTAGGAGCAGGGAAACGCCGTGTACGGGTTGCCAAAATACTAGGTGCGGTACAATGAAACTATGCTCCTAAGCCATGTGTCCTAATAGATTCATCCCAAGGTGCATCAGATACCCACCCAAGGCATAAATGCCCGACATGATGAGGAGCTCTACTCGTCGAGGGGTATCACCTGAGCCACAAGATCAACACTCCTTGAAATGAGGACCAAGAGGACATGCCAGGACCAATGACCAAGGGTCTTGAACCATGCTAGACCAACACTTTTACATAAGAAAGCCACAACTTGGCCTTTTACAATGGCAAAAAGACCCCCTCTTTGGCACATCTGGTAGGGTGCGCTGCAGAGAATCTGGGGCATAACACAACCAACTATACATCATTCTTCAATTGTGATTTCACCACAAGACCAAGAAGGCCCAAACATGCCACACTTAACCTTCAACCCTAGCTGGGGAAGCCCTCAAAATAGAGTGAACAACCCTAACCGAGACATTATAGCAGCAAATATCCTTTAATAAACACAATGTTCACAGCAAGATGAAGGGAGGGTTTCATGTCCATCCTAACATCTTCTTATTGGAGCATACTTGTCCTTCTTCAAAGATTTATACCAGCAGATTTGTACTAGTAATTTCCAGCCATCAAATCAACCCAAGAAAAATAAAGAAAGATGAAGAACCCTATATTAAAATTAAAATGCTCTTTAACTTCTTCTTCCCAAAATATCTTCAACTAAGCTTGGAGGGGAACTCCCACACTTCCAACCATGCCTCTCGCAAATGAATCTTTCATCTATACCTTCCTTCATCCTAAATTAAGGCTTCATCCATCTAGGCTTTAAAGAGGTGAAAATAATATTTTAAATCCATAGAAAGTGTCATCCAACCTAGGGCACACCTCCCTAGGTCTTTCTTTAGGTGATTTAGGGCTTCTTGAACCCTAGCTCTCCTCTTCTAGGGTGCAAATTATGTTTCATTTGGTCCTTTTTTAGCTTATAAGTTAAAATATTGACTAAGGACCCCTTTTACCTTTGCATAGGTCCACTGCTATTTGTCATCTTTTGAATTCTTTAGACTATGGGATAATTCTTTGTTCAGGGGCTTGGACCATGTCAAACATGGCACATGGTGCTTCCTCATGCAAAGGGCTCTCTTCCAAATATGTAGAACATGCCTTGGACCAAGTGTCCTCGCCCATATTTCTCTGCGGTAGAACATACCTCCAAATATGTGGAATACACCTTGAATACTGTTTAATGCCCCATAAAGCCACTTTAATATGCTTTAAATGGCTTCCCAAACAAAATATAACTGAGGTTTTATCCTTGATAAAACCGAAATCAGTTGTATTACCATTCATATGGCCTTTTAATTATCGTACTTTTTTGCCTGTATTGATGCAAGTGATTAATTTAAGAAAAATAATGCCACTTCTGTATTGTGTGAATGTACAGAGTCTAGACCATGTTTAAAGCACTTACTTTTCTTTTGCTTTTCATGATTGAAAGTGGGGAAATACTATTTCTCTTCTCTTAGTTATAATATCGAAATATTATAAGCAATATCATTTGTAAAGATTGTTTTTCATGGTGTTACCAGGTAAACAACGAAGCTGCAGTTCTAGGATTTGTAGGAGCTCCATTTACACTGGCTTCATATGTTGTAGAAGGTGGCTCTTCTAAGCATTTTGCAAAAATTAAGCATATGGCATTTTGTATGCCCAAGGTATGTTTCTTTGTCCATTGTTTTATTCATGGTAGATTTTTAAGTGAAGGGGGATCTAGCAACACATATGATCACACTCATTCACAGGCCACGACTCTTTTTTCTCTTACTGCACCTATCAATATCCCTCTTATTTAGTAAATATTTCCATCCACTATAAACAAACTCAAATCAGGTAATATCATCAGTCTACCATTCTTGCTCTTTTCTGCCTTTTGATCTGGTAAATGATACATGAACATGTTATAAGTAGGCTGTAACAACCCTTCGTTTCTTTATGGTAGACGTTAGATGTTAAAAGTAGCCTTTTCTAGTTTAGATATTATATAATTTAGCTTTGAGATACTTATTAACTGCATATTCCAAACTTGAAATACAATATCACATCACTTCTTGACTATACTTATTGGATGCATATCGTCTGACTGGTAAAATCTGTGCTGTTAATTTTGTTATTAATTTGTAATGTTTTTCACATGCAGGTTCTACATGCACTGCTGCACGCATTTGCAGAGTCTATGGCAAAATACATTTGCTATCAAGCAGACAATGGAGCTCAAGTGGTCCAGATTTTTGACTCTTGGGCAACAGAGCTTAGCCCAGTGGACTTTGAAGAATTCAGTCTTCCTTACTTGAAGTACATTGTGGATTCTGTGAAAAAAACCCACCCCGACTTGCCCTTAATTCTTTATGCCAGTGGATCTGGAGGATTGCTAGAAAGGCTTCCGTTATCTGGTGTTGATGTTATTAGTCTAGACTGGACAGTAGATATGGCAGAAGCTAGGAGAAGAATAGGAGTAGATATTGCAGTGCAGGGAAATGTTGATCCTGGTGCACTTTTTGGGTCCAAGGACTTCATTACAAAACGAATTTACGACACAGTGTCTAAAGCAGGAAATAGCAAACACATCCTTAATCTAGGGCATGGTGTGCTAGTTGGTACGCCAGAGGATAATGTTGCTCATTTTTTTGAGGTGGCAAAAGGGATCAGATATTAGATAGATTTAATGAAGCTCTAGAGAGATGGAAAAAAGCATTAGTTTTCATTATTACGTTTCTCCCAATTCTTGCATTCTTTGTCCATAGGAAACATTTAATTGATTCAAAAGCTTTGACCCAAACAGGAAGGCTTTGTTGCACAAATGTGACGTTATTTGTCTTTATATCTCTTGTCATGCCGATTTGGTAAATTCCACTGTTGTCGATCAATAAGGTTTTTTTATTTTATTTTTATTTTTATTATTAAATCGAGCTTTTATTTCCTCAAAACGCTCGAGGACAAGGTGATCTCTTTGTTTTTGTTGCTTTGTAGGATTCTCCCAATCGATGAGAATGGTCTTCTTGATTTCCATACACAGCGTATATGCCTTTAATTTCAAACCAGTCCTGTATGATGGACGCTGGAGAATGAAGAAAGCGTCCCTACAGAGTCTGTTGTATCTGTTATAACCCAAAATAAGACTACTATATCTTATTAAATGTTCAGTTAGTATGTCAGACAGAATCAAGAGTATCCATCCTTGTTTTTGTTTTTGTTTTTAATTAGGGGAATTGGCAATTGGGGGCTGGGCTGGTACTTGTGTTACACAGGGTTCAGGGATCCAATCCTGCTACCACTATCCTTAGGCGCCCCACTATTGCCCGCAAGGATGGGATACTGGTAAGCCTGGATGTGATTTGAACTCAGACCTCTATTTACAATATGTGACTTCATATCAAGCAAATCACCAATGAGCCACACCTGTGTGGGCTAGGGAGTATCCATCCTTGTCATTTTCCCCACCCACTTAATTTTTTAAAGTTTTAGATCCCTTAAATGTTTTCTTTTCTTCATCCCACAGCTCAGAGAATCAGGGCATCCTAACACAGATAAGTTGTGGAGAGTTTGAATCAGGGCATCCTAATATAATGAATCTACCTTTTGATCTGAATTAATAATTCCAAACACAGATAAGTTGTGGAGAGTTTGAATCAGGGCATCCTAATATAATGAATCTACCTTTTGATCTGAATTTATAATTCCAAACACAGATAAGTTGTTGAGAGTTTGTAGCTTGGATTGTTAATAAAAAGTCATAGATCCATTCTCCCATATGTTAATAAAAAGCGAATGTCCCTGCAACACAGATAAGTTGTTGAGAGTTTGTAGCTTGGATTGTTAATAAAAAGTCATAGATCCATTCTCTCATATGTTAATAAAAAGCCAATGTCCCTGCAACACAGATAAGTTGTTGAGAGTTTGTAGCTTGGATTGTTAATAAAAAGTCATAGATCCATTCTCTCATATGTTAATAAAAAGCCAATGTCCCTGCCCTTTTGAGAGACTGCTGCATAGATATATTCTTGGTCTCATGTCAACTATAAAATACCTACCTAAGATTCTCATATCGATCTGATAATGCCAACAAAGTAAATAAATTAAATATATGCTCACACATGCATACCAAGTATAAATAATGTCTTAAGATATGTTTTTTATTATTATTATAAATAATGTCTTAAAAAGTATAATGTTATTTTTGTTTCAATATAAGTATAAGCCTCTCGATGATGCTATTAATGGACGAGGACCCATTGTCCTCACTAAACATTATTTGCATATAGATAATCGATCATAATTCAGGATTGTAATTGAATCTCATGTGAATAATGTAAGCACACTCAACATTTTAATATATTATTTATATAAAAACTATTTCGGTAAGGAGTAAGCTATCTATCCGACCATTTGCACCGGGGCCCACCTTTCCTTAACTAACTCCACATAATCGTTTCAATCTCATCGCATGCTTTCTATGAAATCCATTCTCCTGTTTCTGTTTTGAATGGAACATGGTTTCTATGAAATCCATTTTCCCGTTTCTATTTTGAATGGACGTTATATGCAGCGATATGTAGAGACGTGATATGCAGCAAGAGGAATCCCCAGCAGTTCATGATGAAAGGGATTTGAACCCTCTTCTCTTGTTCAAGAGTAAGCTATTATTTGACGCCGTTGGGTGGGTCCTAGTGCAAATCGTCGGGTAGATAGCTTACTCCTTTAGGTAAAGGTATTTTTCTGAAAAAATATATTTTTAAATTTTAGTTTCAAAATTTCATAGTAATTAATATCAATTTTGCAATACATGTTGGCATATGGCCATATTTGTAAAGGAAAATGGAGTCTTATTATTTAAATGAATATTATTTTTTATTTTATTATTTTTATTTTTTTCTATTATTTTAAATATAGTGTATTTATTATTTCATATTTTTTTGGTATAATATAATAAATGTTAAATCAAGTAGATAAATAGATATAAGGTATGCAAGTTTAATGGTAGGAGGTTTGATTTCCATTCTTTTGCCTAATAAGCTTGAGACAAACAAGAATGAAATTTGAGATAAAATGATATCATAGATTGCCTTTAATGTAGTTCTTTTATTCTGTTGTGCATGCCATGAGAATGGACTTGTTATCTCTAAAGCATATTAAATGGAAATATAATGTTAAAAGAAACAAGTATATAAAATACCAAGGTGGAAATTCAACCCATGGCATATATAAAATACCAAGGTGGAAATTCAACCCATGGCATGTAATTTTAAGGTAAATTAGTAATTGAAACACATTAATAAGTTAAGGTTCAAATCAATGGAGATTTGAACACCTTGCACTATATTATGTGATGCAAGTGTTAAAGTGCAACTTTGAAAACCATGTAAGATGGAGGATCTGGTAAATATATTATGCTTGTTTTAGAAATATCCAAATAAATTTCCCACGTCTTTGATTATGACTCATTTTAATAAAAACAAAGAAAATATCATTGCTTCATGTAGTATTATGAGGAGAATGTATTTTTAATTTTAATAAACGTAATTTGTTTCATTTGTCTTTCTTAATTGAGTTACATTTTTAATGCCATGCATATTTCTATCTGTTTTTTTAACATAGACAAATTAAAATATGATTATTATATCTTCATGCTAGATTTAATGAGTGGGAAACTTTTTTTTATTGAAAATTTGTTTCAAAGTGTATAAAGTGGACTTTAAAAAAGGCGAGGCCATTTGACATGGGCTACATGGTAAGATAGTTTGACATAAAATCCCAAAATGCATGATCATGAGCTTAGAAACATAAATTCTAACAAAGTCGTCACTTGGATATATATAATAGATGTCCTTGAAAAGCCACATAACATAAAAACAAAATAGACAAAAACAATCATTAAGACATTATTTAAAAAAAAAACATAAAACATCCATTATTAATCTTGCATATAGAGGAAGGGGTGGCAAGAGCGGGGGGGATCCTTCTGGATCTCGGAGGACAAATAGAACAAACTTTTGCTTGGGGTTTAGGGACTCGAACTAACAATGAAGCAGAGTGGTTGGCTCTCCTCCAAGGTCTGCAGATCCTTCAGGATAAAAACTATCAAAAGGTTCTGATATTTAGAGATTCAAAGCACGTCATATCTAAATTGATCAATGGATACCCCAAGGGAGCAGTCAATTGCCGTCGCCTGTACAATAAAGCTAAACTTCTTATGCTCAGCTCCTATGAACCATTTCATATTCTTAGAATCAATAACACGGCAGCGGATAGTATGGCCAACTTGGGGGCCTCCATCCCTCAAGGCCACTTCAAGCAAAATGGGAATCCTCCCATTCTTAAATATGTTCCGTAATGAGAAGTCAAGCTTACACTCATCCTCATCTCAAGCAAACATTCGGGAAGTTCTCTATGATTGACCATCGCAAGTGGTTTAGTCTATTGAATAAACATAGCAAGGGGTCTTGTTTTTTGACTATCCATGGGATCTTACTCCTCCCCCTTCTCCTTGGCTTGTTTGGCCACCCCTTTTTCATCCTTCCCCTTTCATTCTCCCCCATAACCCCTCTCTTGCCCCTCATCTATCTCTCCTTCACGCTCTTCGAAGCCCCCCGTCATTTCACAGCTGGCCTCCTCATCGCCAGCTCCTCTCATTTACTGCTCAGTCCTCCCCATCCTCCTTCCTATTCCGCGTGGTCCCCTTGCTGTCTTCTCCATCTCTCGAAGGCAGTAGATTTAAAAGCTCTTCAATTCGGGGATATCTTCATTCCCCCCTCGCACGCTCAAGATCCCTTCACGTTTTTCACCATGGCCTCCGTTGGCAGCGATATGATCTCCCATTCCCTTTCCTCTCTCGGCCCTAGATTATATGATGCTCTGCGATTTCTGCTGAAAATTGTTACAGGCATTGGAGAAGGGAGACTGCAAGGCCTCCCGTGGCAGGTTCTCTCTCTTACTCGCTCAGTGGTGAAGGAAAGGTTGGCTCTTGCAACCTTTTCCCCCTGTTTGTGTAGCTCCCTTTCAATTTCACAGACAGTCACTTCTGGTACAGGCTTTCTCTTTGGCAATTGGGGAAGCAGCTCGGTCATAGGTTGCAGGTGTACAGGGTGGCAAGAAGGAGCCGTGGGCACTTTGGCTTGTGGAAGAAGCGACGACTTATTGCTGTATAAGGAACTCTTCGTGCTTAGATTCTGCTTCAATAGTCTTTTAGCTCCTGACAGTCCTGCTCAAGCTATTCAGAACCAGTTCGCCCGAATCACCTTATTGACAGAGGCTGACAAAATGGCTCAGGCTGGTGAAAACGCGGGGATTATGGACATCAAAAAGAACTTGAGGAGATTGTATGAACTGTTATCCATCAGCATTATGGATAACAGAGAGATGGCTCGGGAGGTGAAAAAAATGGGAGACACAGTCAGCTATACCTCACTTCAGATCAGTAATCACGATGCACGCATCGATGACAACGAAAGTAATCTTCGTGAAATAATGGGGAAGGTCAACAGGATTCAAGAGGACCTTCAGTGCTTCATATCCATGAACTAGAGTAGCAGAGTCAATGGAGCCATTGATGATGCCGTGCTTCCAATGGAGGAGGAATCTGTCGTCCAGCCAAGAAACCTAAGAAGCAATCTTTAGCCTTCTTTTATCTAGCTTTGAATGAATGTTTTTCTGTCTATTTTTATGTAATCAGTATGTAAGGGTTTATACAACCCACGGCTATAAATGCTTTGAACAAACTCATTGTGAAGTGTTTTGGGAAACACAATGGATAGTCCCTTTGTGCAGCTCTTTTGCTATGCATAGATACTCTGGTTCTCCATGTCTGTAATGAATGGCTGTGCACAACTAACTTTTATATATTCCCCCCTTTATAGTTTATGTTAAAAAAAAAATCTTGCATATAGAGGTGGATCATTAGTGTTTTATTAAACTCCAAATCTATGACAATGGGTCCTCGTCTATTAATAACATCATCTAGAGGCAACTTCTTTGTCCTTGAGATGATGAAGTTTAGGATACAAAATTTGTCATTTTGGGGCCTTGGTGGTGGGTTTGGCAATGCTACCACCTCTAACAAATAACTTGACCAACACAATGCCTTAGCCTCCCATTAGAACGTTGGTGTTGTGTCTAAATTGGGCAGGTATAGCCATAACATTGACAAGGGGTCTCTTGTGTATAATGTAATGTTGTGAACATACATATAAATCAGTAATCATAAATACGCATAGTAATATAATAATCATAATCATAATTACATATAATAATAAATAACCATAAATACTTATAAATATAATGCTAATATTGAATAAAAAAATGGTACATGTATAAAGAGGTGTCTATTCAAGTGTGTGATCATTGACTATATATTTATACACAAGGTCACGTTCTATTTTAATATATCTTGTTTCTCATATTATATTTCGTATTAGGGATATATACACAAGGTACACAAGGTCACTTTCTATTTTAATATATCTTGTTTCTCATATTATATTTTGTATTCTTATCCCTATAGATTATTTCATGTTGTCTTGTCTATTTTGCATAGTTGGTTCGTTTCATTGGTATAAAGGCGGTTTCATTTTGTTGGCTTGGGGTGAAATTTATTTATGCTAGTATTGGCGGGTAATTTTAGGGCTCATTTCTCAAAATTATTGATAGAAATTTAAAAGAAAAAAAAAAGAAAAAATAGGAACAAAGAGGAAAGTTAAAAAAAATAAAAAAAAATAAAAATTAATAGAAAAAGCTACTCAGTCTGGTGGCCAAATTTAATTTTTTTAAAGTGCATGATGGAAAATATTCTTTTTTAGCATAGAGTCAAAGAAAAGATTATTTATTAGTATGAAATCACTTTTCAACGTGTGTATAGAGAGATGAATTGTATTGTTGACCGTCTATCAATGATTGGTATCTTATTTGGCAAAAGGGATTGGTAAAAATGGCAATGCCAAAATGATACCATCATGGAGGATGATCATATACCCATCACCATCTAATTTATTAATCCCAAACAGCGCAACAAAAATATAACTTTGATTATGTGGGGTAAAAATTGACATTAGTTATCCAATTATAGATGAGGTTCTGGTATGATGGTATGATGCTGCACTGCACATACTATTTTTTTTATACTGTCTATAATAGTCCCATAAGTAGCATTACTCTGTTTTGAACATTTATAGTCTCGATAGAAAAGAGTAGATCTATTGGAGAGGTCTTAATAACTGTAAATAATGTGGTTTGTTATCATAATGAATTGTGAAAAAAAAGGCAAAAGCAAGTTATGTAAGAATAAATAAGTGAAAATATCGGTAACTTAAATAAAGTAGAAAAAAATATCTAAAGAAAATTCATTTAAAAGTTATGTAAGAATAAATAAGTGAAAATATTGGTAACTCTAATAACTTAGAAAAAGTTATGTAAGAATAAATAAGTGAAAATATTGGTAACTTGAATAACTTAGAAAAAAAGTAACTAAAACGAAATTCATTTAAAAGTGATAGGCTTTCCAATTAAAAGTATAAAAGGTAAAGACATTGTTAGCGGTTTTAATTTCAAAGCTAGAATGACACGAAGTTTATAGATGTTCCAACACAAGAACATATTCATAAAAATATGATATTTAATATGTCAAATACTAAGTAAAACATTATATCAAGGAATAAGAAAATGGGAACAATGAATTTCACAAATAATTCTACCTTTTTGGTGAAATGTAGTTCTTGTACTAGGGAGAATTTAAATGTGGAGCGTATTTTAAGAATTGATAAAAACATTGCTCAAATTATGGAAGACAATTTACTATAATGGATTATCAAAGTGAAAAGTCACAAATAAAAAAAATAGAAGAAGCACTAGGATGGTGTCAAGAGTACATTACAAAATTACAAACTAAGAAGAATGTAAATAAATAAATAAATAAAAAGAATAGAAAGGGTGTCCGGGGTTGGGGGATATTTTCAGTTAAGGAACGATAATCAAGAGTTGTTCGTTGAATTGAAGGAATTGAAAGAGGAGAAACAATGCAATCAATAGGAAGTTCAAAATAAGTCCGCACGGGTGTGGCTCATTGGCGGTTCCGTTGTTATCAAGTCACTTGTTGTAAATTGGAGGTCACGAGATCAATCCCACCCGGGTTTACCTGTGTCCCATGTCTTGCGGTGGGTGTGGGGCACATAGGGTTATAGTGGTAGCGGGAATGGATCCTTGGACCCCGTGTCACGCGAGTACCAGCCCAGCCCTAGTTGCCGATTCCCCTAGTCAAAAAAAAAAATAGAAAGTTCAAAATAAAATAAAATAAAAATTGGTAAGAACTTACTGGAAAAAAGATAAAAAAAATTCTCACACAAATAAAAAAGTCAAAGAAGTGTCGAGAAGTCAAAACAATAGAATCAATATCTTAGAATAAATTATCGAAAACAAATGCTGAAAACTCACTCAAGGAACCCTAATAAGAGGTTGTTAGAACAAATCAAAAGGTCAAGGGATGAGAAGCTGAAGAATAAAAAAACTAAAAATAAATTTGCCAAATAAAAAAACGATGAAGAACTTTCATGCTTAAGGACGCATAATCAAGAATGATTTACACATAAGAAAATTAAGAATGATAAGAAGTCGCTACAAGAAAAGCTAGTACAACTTATTGGCAAGGAATTAAGTGTCGATAAGGAAACAATGATTGACATAGTTACAATAGAAGATTCATAATACATTAAAATCTAAACGTAAGAAAAAGGAACCAATACAAATTTTGTCGACATCCAAAATCACAAAGATGCTTATATTGAAATAGTGTTGACCAATAAATGATAGAAAGTTTCAAAAGATAAATGTTCAAAGAATAAGGTTTGAAATACAAGGGTGCTTTATCATAATCCAAATAGCAAGCGTCGTCATGACCAATGAAAAAATCAACATGAATATAGACAACGCAATTTAGACATACAAACGAATCATAATGTTGAAGAAATACAATATGAACACAATGTTTAGAAGCATACAATAAGAAGTCATGTCCAAACAACTATCCCAGAACAATGTCAAGATAAAAACCTAAGATAATATAATACTATGTTGAAGAGAAGGTCAAACTTAAAGGCTTATCAATTTCCAAGTTATAAAGGGAATCACCATACAATATTGCAAAAAATTGAGTTAGGGTGGTCATACCCTCTTACAATTCGACAATTATGTGCTTCCAAGATCATATAATCTTGTGTCGTCAACTTCATGAATAAATAATTATGACAAGGCATTGTAGGCTAGAATGAGAATATAGCTCTCTCTATAAAGGCTTTGAGGGCAAAGCATCTTAAAGGGTTAGGCAAAGTTTTGAACATAAATATATATCAATAATCATAAATACACGTAATAATAATAATAATAATAATAATAATAATGAATATGTAAAAGGTACATGTATAAAAGCGTGCCTATTCAAGTGTGTGACCATTCATTGTATATTTATACACAATGTCGCATTCTATTGTGATATATCTCATATATCTTATTTTTCATATTATATTTTCTTTCTTATCCGTATGGATTTTTTTGTCTCTTGTCCTATCTATTTTGAATATTTAGTGTTTGATCCATATTAGTTCATTTCATGCAAGGAAATATCTCCCTTCCCCAGGGAAAAAAATACTCCTATGGTGAGCACGTATGTACCTCATATAGTTCCACATCCCGCACCTAGACAATAATTTGTGTATAGAAGTTGGTACAAATTAAAGAATTGAGCCCATAAAAGTTGAATTTGGCTAGACATAGTCATCTCTTTTCTTCCAAATTAAAAATGAGACTCAATTTTGATGAGCTATGAGGTGTGTCTAAAATTTGATGGCCCAAAGTATTTTTCCACCAATAAAGTTACTTTCTATGAGATGGTGGCATGGAGATATTGACCACAAATTTGGACATCGTAAACCAAGCAAACTTAGCATAGTTGTAGAACTAGAATATGTTTTAAGGTCCTTGTTTGGCCACAAAGGAAACATTTTGGTTGGGAAATACAAAGGTGGATCAATCAATGATTGAAGGCTAAGCCCCACATGGGACCAAGCAAAATGGATTTGGGCTCTACCACTGTTTTTTCACACAATGTGGTGCAAGAAGATCAAAGTTGTTTATTTAGATTTTAGCCTCCACGACTTGTTTAACTGGCCATCCAATATAGGTTGGGGGTAAAGACACATTTATCCATGAGTTGGCTTATACTTCCTAAAATCTTGGGATTTATTCAAGTTCTAACCTTTCACTAGGTTGTTGAGGATTGTAAGCCTATATTTGTGAAGAGGGTATTGAGGATAAGATCCTTGAGGCTATTGAGGACAATTTTGTTTATATTGGAGACTCTAAACTTATCTTTCAACATAGGTAAGGAGACCTAGTCTTAAGTATGTGCATCAAATAAATCTTTGATATTGTTGATGTTTCACTGGAAAAAATTTAGGTAGAGAACCATGCTCTTGGACTGAGTTTTACCATTTTGTAAAATAACGGTGGATCAACAAAGAGAGTGATTATTAAATATAACTCAAACACAAGTCTTTTGCATTTTTTTCCAGCAAAGGCTTGATAACCTCTCAAGCCTTCAAGATTTTTTATATACAAACACTTCCTTCATCTTAGACATGGTTAGGCTAGTAATTAGAGCTTGCAAATTTATTCTTACCTAGAATTTATTACCCAAGGGAACTCCCACAAAGATGCAATTTTGAAGGCTTTTCCAAGCCTCGATGCCTTCTAACATCCTAATAACCCATCTAGCACACAACATGTTCTTGGGTATGAGTTATAAGAAACCCTATGGCCCTAATTTCGTGGGAGTACAACAAAGATCCCAACTAACTCGATGAAAACATTTTCCCTACTTTGTTTTGGTCTAGAGGAAGTTGTGGAAGCCTATATGCACTAACATAAGGGCCTTGACATGAGTAGTAGATATGGGTTGTGTTGAACATAGATAGTGAAATCTAAGGAGACAAAAATAAACCACCAACACACTCCTTATTACACTCTAAAACATAGGATTAGTAACAATGGACCATACCAAGTTAGTCACGTGATTTCATTAGCGCACAAATATAGTTGGGATGCTCTTAGAAGGAATCAACATGTAGAATCGGTTAGGACACAAGACCCGACAAGGCCTACCTTTGATTATTAAACTACATGTCACTTGGTATGTCCATTGACAAATCAACAAGCATGTGATTGATAGATATACATCAATATGGAAGCATTACTCATTGATGGGTATATTATAATAACATTCTCAATGAGTAGGGCACATCCTTCAATACACACCCTCCACTTTTTGACATTAACGTAGCCACATCATATCATGTTTTCTTGTTCCATGCCTACCTTTGATCATTCAAATACATGCCCCTTAGTAGGTGCATTGACTGAACCAACTAAAGAATGTGATTGATAGACCAACCTCAAAATGCAATCATCACCCCACTGGTAAGCATACTTTGATAATCTTCTCAATGATCAAGGAACACCCTTCCATACATACCCACACCTTGTTGACATTGTTGTAGCCACATCATAACATGCTTTCTTGTTTCTTACATGATTAAGATGTAATTAGGATTTTAATTATCATTTATGTAAATCATGCACCATTTTTTATATATGAGTTCAACCATGTTCGATAAATAAGTGACGTTCAAGTGTTTCTAAGTTATTTTGATGGTTAATGAGCATATTCTTATTGCTTCTAGTATTCCTACATAATATTGTCTTGTGTTTGTCCTTTATTCTTTGTTATTGTGTTGTGCCATTATTCTCTGATGATACATTATTTGTTTATTTTATACATCTAATCCATAGAAACACAATAACAACACCTCGAGGCAACAACATAGTCAATCTCCAATATTATAGTAATATTTATAAAATTTGGTTTTGTTTTCGAAGTACTGTTGTTTAAATGTCAATGCCTATCTCATCCCATCTCAGTTTCAGTACCTAGTTACTTAATTCTCAATGAAAATACAATGGTCAAATGCATTATAGTAGTTATTTTTTTCCAAGGAAAACCTTGTGGGGAAACCTATGAAGCGTTTCCTACATTTCTAGTTTGTAACCCTAGTAAACCCTTCATTGTAAACTATTTTCCTCACTAAGGGGGATTTGAACCGAGCACCTATTGGCATGGAACTAGCCAAATTCCCAATGACATTTATAACAATTGATTGAGCTAACACTTGTGGCTCATTCTAATAGTTCACTATTTGATGGTTACATTGACAAACCCTATATATTGACATTGTTATGAGTTACTTAACGACAAATGAAAAAGCTAAATTATTATTCTTCATAAACACTCTACATGGCTCAACTATTTGTTAGTGAAAATAATATCCTTAACACCCCACCACATTCATGAAATTTTATGCTAAATTACTGTAAGTACTCCAATTGTATCACGACTTCATGGACACCATCCAATTCCAGGTCCTCCCAATCATCTACACCCCCTACACAAATCTCAATTATTGTTATACCATTCCTAACCCACATTTCCTTTACCCATTATGCTATTGAGCACACCCAACGCCTTAAATTGTAATGTCCCTTTTTTGGAGTTTTGGAGAAAATTACAAATTGAGCAAAATTTGAGCTTAACTAATCATGACTCTAGAGGGTTCCAACTTTCACCGAATGGTCCCCCAAATTTGAAATGTAAGGGTATGGTGAGTCTTATAACATCTCAATATGGGTATATGTACACTTTTTTATCATACTTAATATCTCTGAAAACTTGTCTTGGGTTAAGCTGAAACAATGCAATTTTACTAGGAAATTGTGTTCAAATCCCCCCAAGGGTGATGACCAATCTAGCTATCCATATCAAGTACGACCCTCCCAAATTTCAGAATAGAGGATGGGAATGAGTATCAGACATCAATGAATTCCCTTAACCATGTTTATTAAGTTCTGCAAATGTCTTATGATTTGCAACATTTGTAGGGTAACTTTCGTAGAAATTGCCTAAGGGAAATCGCATTACTAGCTCGACTTGTACATAGGAAAGGTAGAATATATGGTTATGAGAGTAATATGTAACATGGTGGTAATATATGGAATAAAAATTTAGTCCCCAAAATCATAAAACTCAAAGGAAAACCCTCCCACAAATATGATACAATACTCCTCCAAGATTGAAGCCAAAGTCATGGAAAGTAGTGATTCAATGCCATGGGAATGCAAGCTTTTCACACATGAGTTTCTTGGATTTAGACCCAGAGAGGAATAGAAATGAAATTACAGATTAATACATAATATATGGCTTCCATAATATATTCAAACTCATAGAATATCTCTCATACAAATCTGGTATAAAACTACTTCAAGATTGAAGCCAAAATCCATGAAGACAAGTGATACAAGGGCATGAGTATGCAAGCTTTTCATACATGTATTTATGATATTTCGAATTATGGAGCATGTGGACATAATATTACAGATCCATACATCATATATTTCTTCCCCATCATCATCATGAAGTTACTTCAATATTGAAGCCAAATCCATGAAAACTAGTTATTCAAGAACATGGGAATGTGAGCATTCCTGATATTTAGAATTACAGAGAATATTTACATGAGATTACATATCCATACATCATAAATCAAATCTTGGGCATCAACTATCCTCAGCAAGGCGCAAGAATCACTCCAACAAGTGCGCCATCAAATGTGAGTGTGGGGGAATGGAGAAGAATAAATGTGAAAATAAGGAGATAGATGAGAATTTGACTGTATGTACCTTCAACCTGAAAATAAAACTCCTTCATTAAGCTCCAATGAGAGTTATAAATGGCCTATCCATCAAACAACTTGGAAAGGAATCCAACTCCCTCGAAATTGGTTCACAAGCAGGGAGAGTGAACACTCACCATGCAATGGACAAGAAAAAGCTCTGCAAAATGCATTAGGCCAATTAAAAAATGATAAAAATATCCTCTCCTTCCTCATGAAATCCTTTTATTAACTTCATTAGGCCTCCTAAGGGCGAATTTCCCTCCTTGAGATTCCTCCAACTCATCTTAGTGGATTAGTAACTCATGTGACACTTTTCTTCCTCTTCATGCTCAAATTCTTTCCCCAATTCGAATGGTTGCCTCTAACTCCCAAATTTGACCTATTGGTGGCTATTTTTATCCCTGTCATGTCATATTTTTCATATGTCAGCAATCAGGTCTGAATTTGTCATAATTTTCATAGAATCTTCCATCATTTGTTTGTCATATAGTGCATGGAATCTCCTTCCAAGTGGCACATGTTGTCTTCTAGTCTCTCCCTCTTACATGGGAGTTACTATCCTTTACCAATTCAAATTCATTGGCTCATTATATGATATTTGACACCACATCACCCTCCAATAATGTTACATTACCCATGTGTTCGAATTTGGATGAAGATCATGTAAAGTGTGCAGGAAATCTAGTCACCCAAAGGCTCCACAAGCTTCCAAGTGTCTCCATGAATCCATTCCACCTTATTTTCTTAGAATTTATCATTTATGTGACCCATTTAAATGTTAATATGATAAATTAAAGTTCTTTTGGGTCCCATATCCCCTTATTACAAAATTTATGTCTCCATCTCAACCTATGGAACTAGTAGGTTGGTGAAACATTATTTGTAAGTAGTATTATTTGGAAATTATTTAATTGGGGACATGACATAAATAGATGTTTGACACCACCATATCCACTGAAACAACATTTGGCATACATGCTTACATTGTAATCCACCATGGTTGACTCTACAATGCCCACAACACACGAAACATTTGACCTATTGAGCTACACTAACTACATAGTTGTAGTTGCATCCAATGACTAGGATTGGTTTGAATTTTTGGAGATTAGTCAACATTTGGATGATAATGACATTAAGAAGTGAACATACTTAGCCATGCAATTGAATGAACCAACAACTATTGATATCCAAGATTTATAAAACATAAAGGACAATGTGAAGTAATCAATCAAATATTTTTGGCATGAGACATGGAAACATGCATTTCTACATTCACGTCTCTCATACTAGTATCAATCATGTATGTGTTTTGTGCTATTTTAAATGCGACTATGATTACTCTGAGCTCAAGGAAAATTCGTCTTAGCACTTTGCAATATCTTGGAAGATGATGTCACCAATGTAACTCCCAACGTTCAACCCTGCAATTTGGTTGGTGTTACCCTATATAAGCCTAGACTTGTTTTAGTTGTTGTTGCTACATTGTAACACTTATGTTATTAAGATGGTAGTGTGCGCTTTGCATTAAATGATTCCCATCAATTTTATGTACCAAACAACAAAATAAACATAAAACAACCCAATTTAGTGATGTCACACTTAAATTAAGTAAAAGAGTGAATGAATGATAAACCTCTTTGAGGCGTCAACCTCCTATTATAAGGTGTCAAATTAACGCACAATATATGGTGATTATTCATGTGAGCATCTTTGATGTATATATAAGAGACAAAGATGGCTATAAGACAATAATAATCTTACATGACCATTATCAATCAAGGATGTGTCCCCTCCATTTTAAATGAGAATTTCCCTCAACACTAATCAGTTGTGGATTTCTTTTGTACGAAGAACCCATATTTTCGAGTCGGATATTACATTGGCAAGTTATTCTACTTTGTGAGGTACCTAGGTGATTGTTCAAGTTCTTATTTGCTTGATCCTTGTTTGAATGATTGTGAGATTGCAAGGAGAACATCAATTAACATAAGTTTTAGTTAAAACACTTCTCCATGTTATGCATTTAATGGAAGTTTTTAATAGAGGTGAGCATGTGGAGATTTTCTATTTTATACACCTGTTGCAGCTGCAACTGTTTTCCCCAAATTTTTCAAATTTTGGTCCCCTCCTCATGATTTAGTGTTGCTTTGAATTGTTTGGATCCATGAATTTTTTAGTCTTGCGTTAATTTCGGATTATTTTTAACTCTCGTCCTGTTTTCAGAAGTTGCTTATGCTTGTAATGACTGTGGGTCACGGATTTTAGGGCTGTTTTATTTTGCTAGTCAAGGATGAATCGGACCAATTGTCCTTTGTAAAGTCGTTGTTTCGGAGGTGAAACAGTTTTAACCGTTGCTAAAATTTTTAATCTTTTCAAACACTTAGCATTTTTATTGATCGGAGGCTGTTGTCCATTTATCGTCTGCCGTTGCGGCTCCCAAAGCAGCTAGGGACCCGAAATGTAAAGCGCTCCGCCCACCGATGCATGTCGGTCTTCTAGTCGCGTGTTTGTAGCCTTTTCTCTTCCGTCGTTGCGGCTGTGCAAAGCACTTGGATTTCGATGTCGATGTCTTTCCGATTTTCGACTGGAATTTTTCCCGCCCACAACTTAGGTCATAACTCTTCCGACTCCGATAGGCCCAAGTGTTTTCGCAGTGCCCATCGCCTGTTAAGACCCGCTTATGCGGCTGTGAATAGGAATACCCTGCCGATGTTAGCGTTCTAAGCCGCCAATGAGTTTTTGTTTACCGTCGTTGGTGATTTCTTTCCCGTAGGTGGACGAGATAGTGGTGTCGGCACTTGTTAATTTTTCATAACAGTAATGCAGCGCATAGCCTTTCTTGCTGCTTAGCCATTGTGGTTGATATAATTTAACATAGTTTGATTTTATTGAAAATACAGTCCCAAGGAACGATAGTTGTCGTTTAATTGCAGGAGCATTCAAGAGACCATTCCGACTACCGCGGGGTGAAGGTCGAACCAAAACCGATGGGATCTCAAAGAAGGGAAAATCAAAAGCAACAAAGACGCAGACCTGAAAGGTCTGTCAGTTACCCAACGGATCATGAGTGCACACAGAAAAGATAAAAAATAGGGATATGAAGCGTTTTGAGGGACCGAAAGGTCACACGTTTGGGGGCAGCCCAAGCGGTCAACTGTTTTAGTTTAAATATTTGAAAGTTAGAAGGGAGAAGGGCTTTTTTCCCCTGGAAAAAACTTGTAAACTATTGCTTGTAAGAGGAACTTTTTCGTTTTACAACCAGAAATTGCAAATTTTGCCTGTTGGAGAAAGTGCTATGTGGAATGTATTAATGAGATTAAATGAGTGATGTTGAATGGGAACTATTTCGTTTTCAACTGTGTTTCATTAACTGTGAGAGCATTCTAACTTCCTGAACCTATGTTCTTGTCTGAATGTTCTTTAGTATATTTAGTGATGTTTTCCATTATGAGTAATGGGATTTTTTTTTTACTGTTGATGAACTATCTTATCAGGTATACTTTTATTCATGTTTATAGGTTTGGTTATAAGAAAAACTATTTGTGATTTTCCATAACACATGGACAGTAGTGCATTACTCATGAATTAATCTCCAGCTCTCTAGAGATAGCTTAGTTAGTATTTATTTTCTCTCAATATATGTGATTTAGGTGCTTGTGAGTTCTAAGAGGGGAGGTAAGAACCTGCGCATCACTTTGTGATTACTTATTGCATCCTTCATCACCTTGCATTATTAATTAGGCACGTGCATATCATACCTTAAGTCAAAAATACAAAAATATACACTGTGGACCGGGCCGCAACCGGTACAACCTTTGTTTTGTTACTTGACCTACGGTAACCGGACCGCAAACTGAATGGATTCCCTATTCCAAAAAGTCACGGGCTAGTTGGGAACGTTGACTGGGGATAATCCCTTGCTGTTGTTGCCTGCGAATTTCCAAGCCTCAACTGTTTTTGGCGCTAGAAGGAGGGCCGCCAGTGCATGGCTGGCCGAGGAAACCCGTTTTCCCAAGACTATTCCACCGGTAATAGTTCAGCAAGCAGTGGGCTTCATAATCCAATCCCGGAAGAAAGGGGTAGAGAACATTTGTTTTCTGTCGACAACGAAGTCGTTAATAATTTGAGAAGACACACTAGGGCATATGTGAAGAAGATTGGAGGATTGCCGATCATCCCTGAATTTCCCACGAGAGAATATAAAAGGAAGGATCGTCCTATATTAGAAGACTCAGTGTTGGTTGAGGATTGGGAAGAACTTGTAGAAACAACCTTACAGGAAGTTGTACTGCCTTTGAATCAGGAAGGCCCGGATACTCCTCACAGTTCTCCTGCTCACACTCCTGTTTGCTCACCTCCTCACTCTCCACCCAGACTCATGCCAGGCGTAAACGCCAATCAACCACCCAAACCACCGAATCCACCACCTGCCTGGAGAGCCAGATCACCTTTAAACCTACCACTTCCGTTGCATGATTTACCTCAATCCTTTGAAAAGATGCTGCCCAAATTCGACCCAAGTGAGAAGATACTAGTAGACGACCACCTGCAAAGTTTTTATTTGGTAATATAAGGGTTAAGGGCTGGGGAGTATGAGGATGTAGTTTGCAGACTATTCCCACACACCCTTAAAGGAGCTGCAACATCATGGTATTTTGGTTTGCCTGCAAACTCTATCCCTGATTGGGATACCTTCGAAAGGATCTTTAGAAGTAAGTATGCGACTCAAAAGACTCATGCAGCCCTCATGAAAGGACTATGCGCCTTAAAGAAAGAGAGAAAGGAGAAGGTGCACAGCTTCACTCAAAGATTTGCAGCGTACCTCAAGAATTTTTTTGAAACTGATAGACCTTCGGATAAAGTCCTGATTGAGTATTGTACTTCGGCTTTAGGACCCGAGCTGGCCATGTTTGCCAAAATGAAGGCCAAGCCCACTTTAGCAGAAACTTATGAGGAGGAAGAAAAGGTAGAGGCTGAAAGAGAGAGTATCGAAGATTATCCCAAACGGTCAGGAGAGAAAAGTGTGGGAAGGAAAGCCTTGTTGTTTACTAAGCCTAAGGAAGAGCAATCATCAGATTTTGAAAGTATGGCAAAAATGATGCAGAAGCTTTCTAACAGAATCATAGACTTGGAAAAAGAAAAGGAAGCTCAAAAGTTCTACAAGCCCTATTACAAGAAAAGGGAGGATAACAATCAATCCCAACCTCCTCCGCACAATTCAGCATCGATGAATTTAACAGAGGTAGGAATGGACAATTTTTGCACTTTCCACCAACAACCCCACTCTGAAAAGAATTGTCCTCAATGGATAAACTCAATGACGTTGGTTATGAATCAGCTGTTGGATTCTAAATTAACAGAAGAAGGAGATGAAGAAAGAAAAGACAGTAACACGTCAACGAAAGAACAAGAAGAAGAGACCATGGTTCTGTGGAATTCTGTTTCATTATTCGATGCTGAGGAAGAAATGAATTGGGAATACGCGGACGTCATGGAAACCAACGTAACAACAAGGAGCCAAGGGTTGGCTAAAGAAAACAGTCTCATGCTTCCAAAGATTAAAAGGCTTAAAAAAATGTTAAGAAATTTCAAAGAAATTCCTCCGCTGATGAAATTCCCGAATTCACCATCACCAGTCAAGATCCTAGACAACACGATATGCTGGCCAAGCCCAATGAAGAAAAGACAAATGCTGATAAACCGCATCCCACCGAACCGCAGATGGAATATGACATCATGGAAGATATAAAGAAGGTAAAGGCAAATATCTCACTATTTGAAATGTGTAAAGTGCCGCAGCAGAAAGAAAGACTATTGAAAGCACTTGAAGCATCGGATGAAAGGCTACCCTCTGACAATCAACCCAAGGAAGAAGAAGAAGTTGGAGAAACCAGCATTGGAGGTAAGTCTAAGAACAAGAATCCACCTTTCCTCCTCACTTTTGAAATTTTTAATCACAATGTACATAATTGCCTGGTAGACTCAAGGGCATTAAAAGGATAAATGGGCAGCCTAAGCCATCCACTTGGAGGGTTGTCCAATTGGATAGGACAAATGTGAAAGTAATCGGGGAAATGGAGGATGTCCTAGTCCGCCTGTCTTCAAATGATAAAGTATGCCAAGTTATTGATATCATGGTGGCCGATATACCAGACGCTTATGGACTTTTTCTGAGCAGAGACTGGTCAGCAAAACTAAACGGATATTTTGCCTCGGATTGGTCGCATCTGTGGCTGACGTATAAAGGAAGCCCGAATCAAATTAAAATTTATAGAGAACCTCACATGAAATACAACGTTACTCAACTTGAGGAAAAGAATGAACCAGTGGATTCTATGTTGGGAAATTACTTTATTGAATTGGAACTAGGAAATTACCAAGCATAAGAAGCCAGCAACATGTCAGACGCCCAACCTGATCTCCTTCGATTTTCACAGGCTGATGAAATCGACTGTAAAATAGTAAACTTAGCAGTAGGAGTAGATTCGTGTGCAGTAGTTAGCGATTTCTGGACTTTGTTTTTTGATGGTTCTAAGACGTTAGAAGGGTCAGGGGCCAGCTGTGTCCTGATCGACCCCGATAATAATAAACATTTTCTTTCATGTAGATTAGAGTTTGAATGTACAAATAACATAGTTGAGTATGAAGCGTTGGTGCAAGGTTTAAGGAAAGCTATCGAATTAAAGGTAAGTAATCTGAAGGTTTTTGGAGATTCTGAAATAATTGTAAAACATATTCGGAATCAAATACATTGTATCTCTCCCCACTTAAAAGCTTATCAAAATGAGGTATGGGACCTACTCAAATGTTTTAACACATTTAATATTATATCAATTCCAAGGCTTAAAAATGCAGCAGCTGACTTGTTGGCCACATCAGCTGCTAGGCTTGTGCCTACTAATAATCAATGCTCCGTTGAATTGCTTTTCAGGCACTCGGTTCCTGATATGATTACCAACCTACGAGTGTTCGACGACGATCAGCAAATTATAGAATGTTTAACAAATGACGAGGTATTTAAAGGGGCGATTATAGATGATGAAGAACACCAGGCTGAGCTGAAATATGATAATTTCATCCCTAAAGGAGTTAGAACCTTAGAAATAATGTTCGATTTGAATGAAAAATTTAGAAGACCAACAAACGTGAAGACTCGCAGCTCATCTCTTCAGTTCGAATTGATAAATTTTGGGACTGAGACAAATCCCAAATATGTGAATCTTGGCAAATGTTGTTCACCGGCAGAAAGAGATAAGTTCATCAGTCTTTTTAATCAATATAAAGATGCTTTTGCCTATACATACGAATATTTGAAGACATATGACACCAGCATCATCCAGCATGTTATCCCCATCAAATATGGCGTCAAACCTTATCAGCAACCTTTAAGGAAAATGCACCCAAAATTGGAACCTCTGATCCAGAGTGAAGTTAAGAAATTATTGGACGCTAGAATCATTTTTAAGGTCAGACACTCTGAATGGGTCTCAAATCTGGTACCAGTGAGGAAAAAATTTGGAGAAATCAGGCTATGTGTGGATTTCAGGAATTTAAACCACACCTCAGATAAAGATAATTATCCTGTTCCACCCATGGAGCAACTACTACAAATGGTCTCAGGTTCTGAACTATTTTCTTTATTAGACGGACTCTCCGGCGACAATCAAGTATTAGTAGCCGAAGAAGACAGATTGAAGACAACATTCAAGACTAGATGGGGGACTTTCGCTTACCGAAGAATGCCCTTTGGGTTTATAAACGCTGGAGCTACATTCCAGAGGGATATGGACATAGCTTTCTGCGGGTTGATTGGCCGTAGTGATGTAGTTTATCTCAATGATATTACAATATTCTCAAAGAGGAGGGAAGAACACGTGTTTCATCTAAGGCATATTTTTGAACGCTGTCGGAAATATGGTATCTCCCTCAATCCCAAGAAGTGTGTGTTCGTTGTTACAGAGGGCAAGTTGCTGGGTCACGTAGTTTCAAAGAAGGGAATCTCTATAGATCTGGAAAGGATCAAGGCCATTGAACAGATCCCCTTGCCCCATAATAAAAAGGGGATGCAATCATTTATGGGAACAATAAACTTCGTGCGAAGATTTGTGCCAGAGTTTGCTCAGATTGTCAAACCTCTGCAGCAAATGGTGAAGCAAAGTGCACAATTCAAATGGACTGAGATTGAGAAGAACGCATTCAGCAAAATTAAAACTGCTGTTGCACATGCACCCTCCCTAAAAAGCCTAGATTTCGATAAAGATTTTATTCTGTATACTTTTGCATCTGATGATTCGCTAGCATCTGTGCTTACTCAGAAGGAAGATGGGGGGGATGAATTCCCAATATCTTTCATGAGCACGGGTCTACAAGGGGCCGAATTAAATTACCCGGATATTGATAAACAAGCTTATGCAGTATTCAAAGCAGTGAAGCAATTCAGGCCCTACATATTAAAAAATCGAACCAAGGTGATCGTCCCATACCCAGCTGTGAGGTCCCTTTTTGTACAGAAGGAGTTAGGAGAAAGAAGGGGCAATTGGGTAACAACTCTTCAAGAGTATGACCTCGAATTTAATCCAGCTTCTATAGTCAAAGGGCAAGGGTTGTGCAAACTAATGACTGAAAATGGAAACAATGAAGAACATGCTTGGGAAGACGAAGCTGAGTTACATTTAATGGATGTATGTCCTCTATTCAGAGCCCCCGAATCTTGGTATAGAGACCTCGTGCATTACCTTCAGACAGGAGTGTTTCTAGAACATTGGAATTCTAATAAAAGAAGAGCGTTGCGTCTCAAATCAACTTCCTATCAAATTGTTAAAGGACTATTATTCAGAAAAAATTACGACGGAGTTCTTCTTAGATGCTTAGAGAAAGAAGATGCGAAGAAAGTAATGAAAGATTTGCATGACGGGCCTGCTGGGGGACATTTTTCAAGAGATACTACAGCTCACAAAATTCTCAGAGCTGGTTACTATTGGCCCACGCTTTTCAAAGATGCGCACGCCCATGTCAGGAAGTGCGACATTTGTCAAAGGTGTAGTGGAAGACAATCTAAAGAAGTCGCACCACTGAAGCCTGTGATGATCACAGAGCCTTTTGAGCAATAGGGGTTGGATATTATTGGGGAGATAAAGCCGAACTCTTCCCTACAACACAAGTATATTCTGACCGCAACCGATTACTTCACTCGCTGGGTCGAAGCCATCCCGCTGCGCAAAATAAATGAGGACGCGGTCATCAACTTCTTGCAGGACCATATTATGACCAAGTTTGGAGTTCCAGTTTCTTTAGTTTTTGATAATGCTACTTATTTTTCATCGATTAAATTAACTGCTTTCGCTCATGAGAAAGGAATAAAGTTGCATTATTCTGCTAATTACTATCCACAAGGAAATGGCTTGGCTGAATCCACTAACAAGAATCTGATTAGAATTTTAAAGAAAACTGTGATAGAAAACCAGAGGAGTTGGCACTCAGCTCTACCAAACGCCCTTTGGGCCGATAGAGTCACCCCCAAGTCTTCGGTAGGAGTGTCTCCATATACCCTTGTGTATGGTAAAGAAGCCATTATTCCCCCCAATGTCATGCTACCCTCTTCCATAATAGCTCAAAAGTCTAGGGGGTCGGATAATGAAGTCTTGCAAATGAGGATATATAATCTCCTGAAAGCAGAAGAGGCTCGGTCAAAAGCCAGAGAGCGCTTTAAGCAACAACAAGAGGTAATAAAGAGATGGTTCGACAAACATAAGGCAGGAACAAAAGACTTTGAAGTAGAAGATTTGGTGCTCAAATGGGACCATCCCCATGATGAGAAAGGAAAACACACGAAATTCCAGCAGTTGTGGGTAGGTCCTTTCCAGATTGCGGCAAAGCTTGGCCCTTCCACTTATAAGTTGCAAGATCTACAAGGGTGGGAAGAGAACTTACCAGTAAATGGCTTAGTCCGTGAGCTGAAATGTGAATACGCCTCTCACACAAAAGGACACTAGGGATAGAGGAGCCTGAATTAAAATTCAGAAAGAAAGGCATGCAGGAGGACTCATATGAAAAGGACAAAAGTCCAAAATCCCGAAAGTGCTATAGTGGCATGGGAATGAGGAACAAATGAATATTTCTGTTAACCATACGCTATGATCCTATGGTGTCCAAGCTAGCATCCACCTGAAGACAGAAGTAACAATGAAATTCATCTTTCAGCCTCAAAAGAGTCATCTTGGCTTGAAATTCCTGGTTTCCACTCTCTCGAATCGTACTATCATCAATGATTAAAGGTACATACATCTGCCATTTGAGAAATCCAGATAGCTGGAAGAATTCAATAGGTTTGTTTATTGTTAAACAGTCTGTCACTCAAGCAATAATCATCCAGAGATCTAGGTTCACCAGGTAATCGCCAATTGTTGCAGCTGCAACTGTTTTCCCCAAATTTTTCAAATTTTGGTCCCCTCCTCATGATTTAGTGTTGCTTTGAATCGTTTGGATCCATGAATTTTTTAGTCTTGCGTTAATTTCAAATTATTTTTAACTCTCATCCTGTTTTCAAAAGTTGCTTATGCTTGTAATGACTGTGGGTCACAGATTTTGGGGCTGTTTTATTTTGCTAGTCAAGGATGAATCGGACCAATTGTCCTTTGTAAAGCCGTTGTTTCGGAGGTGAAACAGTTTTAACCGTTGCTAAAATTTTTAAGCTTTTCAAACACTTAGCATTTTTATTGATCGGAGGCTATTGTCCATTTATCGTCCGTCGTTGCGGCTCCCAAAGTAGCTAGGGATCCGAAATGTAAAGCGCTCCGCCCACCGATGTGTGTCGGTCTTCTAGTCATGTGTCTGTAGCCTTTTCTCTTCCGCCATTGCGGCTATGCAAAGCACTTGGCTTCCAATGTCGATGTCTTTCCAATTTTCGACTGGAATTTTTCCCGCCCACAACTTAGGTCATAACTCTTCCGACTCCGATAGGCCCAAGTGTTTTCGCAGTGCCCATCGCCTGTTAAGACCCACTTATGCGACTGTGAATAGGACTACCCTGCTGATGTTAGCGTTCTAAGCCGCCGATGAGTTTTTGTTTTCCGTCGTTGGTGATTTCTTTCCCGTAGGTGGACGAGATAGTGGTGTCGGCGCTTGTTAAGTTTTCATAACAGTAATGCAGCGCATGGCCTTTCTTGCTGCTTAGCCGTTGTGGTTGATATAATTTAACATAGTTTGATTTTATTGAAAATACAGTCCCAAAGAATGATAGTTGTCGTTTAATTGCAGGAGCATTCAAGAGACCGTTCCGACTACCGCGGGGCGAAGGTCAAACCAAAACCGACGGGATCTCAAAGAAGGCAAAATCAAAAGCAACAAAGACGCAGACTTGAAAGGTCTATCAGTTACCTCGTGGATCATGAGTGCGCACAAAAAAATAAAAAATAGGGATATGAAGCGTTTTGAGGGACCGAAAGGTCACACGTTTGGGGGCAGCCCAAGCGGTCAACTGTTTTAGTTTAAAAATTTGAAAGTTAGAAGGGAGAAGGGCTTTTTTTCCCCTGGAAAAAACTTGTAAACTATTGCTTGTAAGAGGAACTATTTCGTTTTACAACCAGAAATTGCAAATTTTGCCCATTGGAGAAAGTGCTATGTGGAATGTATCAATGAGATTAAATGAGCGATGTTGAATGGGAGCTATTTCATTTTCAACTGTGTTTCATTAACTGTGAGAGCGTTCTAACTTCCTGAACCTATGTTCTTGTCTGAATGTTCTTTAGTATATTTAGTGATGTTTTCCACTATGAGTAATGGGATTTTTTTTTCACTGTTGATGAGCTATCTTATCAAGTATACTTTTATTCATGTTTATAGGTTTGGTTATAAGAACAATTATCTGTGATTTGCCATAACACATGGACAGTAGTGCATTACTCATGAATTAATATCCAGCTCTCTAGAGATAGCTTAGTTAGTATTTATTTTCTCTCAATATATGTGATTTAGGTGCTTGTGAGTTCTAAGATGGGAGGTAAGAACCTACGCATCACTTTGTGATTACTCCTTGCATCCTTCGTCACCCTGCATTATTAATTAGGGACGTGCATATCATACCTTAAGTCAAAAATACAAAAATATACATGGTGGACCGGGCCGCAACCGGTAAAACCTTTGTTTTGTTACTTGACCTACGGTAACCGGACGGATTCCCTATTCCAAACAGTCATGGGCTAGTTGGGAACGTTGACTGGGGAGAATCCCTTGTTGTTGTTGCCTGCGAATTTCCAGGCCTCAACAACACCTTAAAATAATGAGATGCAACAATGCTACATGGTAATAGACATACTAGTGCATTTATGCATCTAAACACAATGCAAATAACAATTCAAAAATGGCATCATGAACTCAAAATTGTAAACACAATATTTTAAAAATTACAGCATGGCATGTGCTAAACATATAAATGCATTGGTATGCATTATCACATACCATCACAATGATGCATCTTTATACACGATGCATTACTTCAGGGGTAAGTAAAATAACCCAACTTTTTGTAAGAATAACTATTTTAAAAAATATCATGTGGTACTTACTAAGCCTATAAACACACCATGGCATACAATATTAAATGCACCACATTAGGGTTAACTATTTTGTAAGAAAATGTTATCAATATGCCAGAGGCATATAATTGTATTATGTGTAATTATATTAAGCATAGTACAATAGGGTTAATTTCAAACCTACATCTCGTTAATGAAGTGGAAGTGCTCATAAGCAACCATGTAGAGAAATATCAAAGATTCATTGTCTTATCCATCCATGTGAAGTCATACTGATGAAGGCACTCATGGATTTGGTCTAAAATAAAACTAGCAACCACAAATTGTTAGCTAACCTCAACTTATGCTACCACATCAATAAATGAAGGCATAGTAGCATATATGACAATAGTATCTCCACCTCCATCCATAACTACCCTAATAACAACAAAAACCAAAACCAAAACAACAAATAAATATTAAATCCTTTGCAACCTTGCTTTCTGACACTATCCATGATGCTTATCCATATATACACCCTTGTCAATGCCACACTAGACATCTAATTCCTATTAGATGATGAATCCATTGACATCAATGACACACCCATTGAAGAATAATTTTGCTATGTTCCTTGCTCCAAAAACTTGAATACTCCTTTTGACGATGCCTTGGACAACACCTTCCCCAAAATTTTCTTCAATTTCCTTTCCCATCATGTGGTTGTTCCTACCCTGGTTCTACTTCCACCCATGGATTTTCACCTAAGCTCTTGTTCAACACAACTTTGTGCACCCAACAAATCTTGTAGGTCAACACCACTTATGTGCTTATCTTGAACACTTAATCCAACTCATCCCTACCTCAACGTGTCACCCCATAAGCATAATTTTCTCCATGATACTACAAGAATCACTTCTTTTTTGTGTCCTTGAATGTCTCCTCAATCCTACCTTTACTGGTCACCATTTTACTCCTTGACATAGTAAAGCCCTTGGTCTTTGTCTTTATTTATTCATTAATGTAGTTGATTTTGTAGATTTGATATATTTTGATGATAGTTGGACACAACTATCACACTCAAAAAGAGTTTCATACCCAACAAATTTAGATGATGGGGGTATCCATGTTTGTGATTGGTTATTTATGAAGGAACTACCTCATTGCATAATACTAGCTACACCAAGTTGACTAGGAGTCATTGCAACTTTGAATGTCACTTGGTTTTGTTAAGTGTCAAATTAATGATCTTTTCCACCCGACAACAAGTGTTTGTCATAGTTTCCTCATATTCCCATACATATGTTGGTATGGACTTAGAAGAACATCTATTTTAGGCTTCTTAACGAAATTTAACATGCATATGTAGAAAGTGCCTCTTTGAAGGCATCAAATGCACAAATGTAATTAGTGCACAACACCTGATGTTGTGCTCTTAGACCATTCAACTACATACCAATTTCTACTCTTTGGTTGGGTTGCAGAAAACACATCCCTAACAAATCAACATCAAACTCTAATCATCACTCAACATGTGGGAATATTTGGTAGTATCTTGTCAATAATTGACGGTGCATCTTTCCATACATTCTAGTCATCATTAACATTAATGTTTAATGGAGGAAAGGCATGATTTCTTGCTGCATGCACTATTATAATAAAATTATGATTGTAATATATATATATATATATATATATATATATATACATATTCTCTTAGACTATTCAACTACATAGCTACTATCAGGTCATATATTCATCAAAATGCTTGATCTATTCTTTTATTACAATAAACAAAAGGAAAAAATATGTTCGTGGTTATAGAATACTAGGATCCAACAAGTATAAAAATATGTATAGCCCATCATGCATGGGCATCTGTTTTTAAAATTAATTTAGGTCCCAGATCCAGCTCTTTGATGAGGTCCTTTTGCTGTGCTTTTGCTACTCCCAAACAACCGATGAATCCTCTGTAAGAAAAAATATGGCCTTTGAGAGTTGATCGATAGTGTTATTCCTGTGTCTATCAATATGCTGAAAAAATATATTATCGAAAGTACCTGCCAAACTACTTATAGCCTAAAAAATGGGAATGCGATGTATGTTTGTCGGATTTTTGTTCAAAGTGTAACTAGTCAATAATGATTTTGGAGTCCCCCAAAAATTGTGTAGTGGTTGTCCCAACAAAAAAAACCATGTTGAGCAACATCAAGACAACAGAGTGTTCAACTTTGTTGTTTATGGATAAACTAATGTTTGTTGAGAATTTATAGGAATGACTATCTGAAAGATGCAAAATACTGCCAGTGCCCCCACAACATGGACTTCCTTGAGAAACATCATCAAAGAAGCACATGCCTCAATCAACATCAATCTGAAGAGTATCATCATGACTCTTTGTACGCTCAATCTGAGTCTAAGGAAAGTGAGCTAAAATAACCAAACTTCTGATCACATAAATCTATGGAGGGATATATGTATCCTGGAAAATCATTTTGTTGTAGGCCAACCAAACCCACCAATTGATAAGAATATGTAGAGCTTGGTAATCCTGAAAGGTTGAGTTGTGGATCCATTGCTTGAAAGTGTCCATCAATATGTCTCCTTCCTAGATAAATTGAACACCTAATGTGCATTAAGCACCATTTTATATGATATCAACCTTATTGATAAATTATGGAGTGAGAACCAAGTAGTTTTTGAATTATTTTGATGGTTAATGACTATTTCCAGATTGCTTCTTATAACATTCCTATGAAAAACAACTTTAGTATGAAAATATGTCTCATGTTTTCTTTTATTATAGTTGGAAGTTATAGTCAAAACTAAGATATTTAATATGGTAAAAGTGAACCTCTAACGGTCTTTAGTTGTGATGTTTATATAACTGGAGGATATTTCAAAAAGGTTTAGTTTAGGAACCAAGGGGGAGTGCCCCTCCCCCCCGCCCACACACACACATAGACACACATATATATAAGTGAGGTTGTTATCTACATTATGTGTGATTACCACCTATATGTGAGGGAACCCAATTATGGGTTTACCTTGCATATTGATACCATAAAGTGTAGGGGAATTTTCTCTTGGTTTGTGAGAAATTTCCCCGTCCAAACCAAACAAATTCTTACATACTCTCTGGCTGCAAACAATTTCATCAAGAAATTGCAACAAATAAGTTTTTAAACTCTTAACTAACTTAATTTTAATATATTAATGTTTTAATCATGGGTGAATATTTATTATAAATTCCTTATTTAGAAAATGAATTAACTTATTTGTTGCGTAATCGTAATATTCATAATAATTCTAATTTAATATTTGCATAAAATATTTATCTTAAAAACAGACTACATATGTGTTGTAATAAATTGTATTATTTGTTAGGGGTGGCAGGTACGAGGTAGGGGAGTCTTAATTGTCCCTAGAGGAATCATATAATGCACTTATTCATGGAGAATTAGTGTCACGATAAACAACATAGTAGAAGATTATGCCCTCCTTCAAGAAACTATCCTCCTTCATCACCAAGTAAAAAAAGTAACGATTCTTGGTGATTCCTTCTTTGTTATAAATTAAGTCTGAAATAGGGTCCTCAAGGAAGGAAGTCTCCTTAGTACAATTTTACAATGAATTACATGGGATATTGATCAATTTGGCGAGGTGAAACTCTTTCATTTCAAGTGTGTCAACAATAGATTTGTGGGTGGCAAAGCAATGAAGCTTTGTATTTGGAAAAGTGGGTCCCGATAAAAAATGGAGAACCCTGAGATGGTTTGTATTCCATAGTTATTTATGAAATGAGCCGCCATTCATAATTCAGAGCATGTGCAAATTTACAACAACTGGAAACCTACAGTAAGGAAAAAGAATGCATCCTATGCTTATTTAATGCAACACATGGGTCCTTTGGCACTCACTCATGCCCCAGGTCCCTTCTCTCCTTATGCATCTAGTGTTTGGGTATCATATTTTATGGAATCTTCAAGTATTTTCTATGGCTACAATGGGATAGTTCATTTGGGAATGTTATGGAAAGGAGCAGGTTGATGGGATCCAAGCATTGACAACCTCTCAAGTCTTGAGTTTTCTCAACAGAGATAAGGCTACTCTGGTGACTGCTATTGTGTAATGTTTCTTGTCTGATAAAAAAATGTCCTACACGCATACCTTATCTCTTAGTACTTTTGTTGTTTTTCTCTATAGTGGCATATATGATATCTTGTTAAGGCATTTAGCAAAGAAGGGTGAATGTATTTGCGCTTATGTGTTGGGAATTGTTGAGTCTTTGTTTCTTTATCATTTGAGTCTACCTTATGAGAAACAATTAGTCATCTATGAATGTGTTGTAAATCTATATTGTTGTCTAAGAGATAAGTTGTTGAGTTTCTTGGTTAAGAAGAGTGATTTTATTTGTGTTTCAAGACTAGAAAATATAAGGTCTCTCTCTCATCATTAGTTAGCTTTGGTTTAGATGACCTAACATCACAAGAAATCATTTTTCTTTCTAATTTTGTTTTTAAGTTTGAGGAGGTCATTTGCTATAAATTGAAGTATGCTTTCCCTATCCTCAATAAAGTCAAACTCCGCAATGCATACTTATCTTTAAGCACATGAATATATGTGAGATTCATCTTAAAGAAGGGGTTTACATACACAAGAAACCCATTGATGCAAGTTTGAGGGTCAAGGCCAAAATCCATTAAACTTTCATATTAGATAATGGAAGTAGTGAAATTCATCTTTCTCTAAAACCTTTCAACCAAAGGAAATAACTAGGATGGAAACAAAATTGTCAACTATCTTGAAGCAAATGCGGGGGGTAATGATGTGATGCACCAACACAATTCACAATTGTCAGGGCCTCCTTAACATATTTCCCCAAAGTTGCAGTATTGAAAGCTCCAATGGGGGTCGATCCAATTACAAATTGGGAGAGTGGGAGGGTTTCTAAACTTTTCAAGGAAAAGTGGATGGATTAAAATATATTGAGGTAGCATTTCACCCACTTCAAGCAGATGCATACTAGTAGTTAGCAAGAGCCTATCCATAGTTGCTTCTTTCAAAAGGAGGGCATCAACCAACCCCTTTATGTGAAAGTGGGTTGCAATCTTTAGAGACCAAATCACCCCCATATAAGGGTCAATAGTTCCCATGCCCTCTAGAAAAAATGTTAAGCTTGCTCTTAGGGAGTGAACGAAAGGAAGTATGAGGGACTATATCATTGGTTGGTAATATGTATTCATAGGTCATCCCTCACCTCCCAGTGTCATAAATCTAATCCCTACCTCCAACTATCCACAAGGCCACCTCAAAAAAAAGCTTGTAGGGATGGAACTTGGTTAATGATATCCACCTTATTAAGAACAAGGGATTGAGTTTGGTTCCAATAGATTATATACATGTAAGTCATCATTTATTTATGCCATAAGTTCACCTTATACATCTAAGTACCCCATAACTACTTTGTGATACTAGGTAAAAGTTCATATAAAATTGGAACATTAACCAAATATGTAAAGCTTCTTACTTACTACTAACAATCCCAAATATATTGAGAAATTAATATGTTTTACAATAATTACATATTAAAACATAAATTAAAAAATTAAAAAAAAATTATATAAAACTTGTTATTTAACTAACTACCCAAAAACAACCCTTTATCTAACATATATGACATATATCAATAAATATATATTATACCATATTTTTTAAAACTTAGCTTTGCTTCACAAACTAACCAATAAGGACCTCGACTTTATTCATAGCAATCCCCTTATCATATATGAACTATATATCTTAATATATATATGTGTTATTATATAATTTTATAAGGTAAGTTAGGTAATTGTATCTTAGTTTTAGAAGATGAAATCTTTTATGTAATTTCAAATAAAAATTTGAAGTATTATTTTATTTATAGTTTATTGCTACATGAATTTCAAGATTTTCAAGTGCAAGAAAGTGAAATGGTGTGATGGAGAACAAATTTGGTTTTCTTCCCATGTGTCCCTCTCATATGGAAGAGACACCCATTTAGAATATGAATGTGATTGGTAGGGTTCCAGTACATTCAAGGGGAATCTTGAAAGTTGAATTCCACACCATACTTGAAAGCAACACCATACAAGTTTAATGAGAATGAACCCTCATATGGATAATAACACCATGTAATGAAGATTTTCAAGTGCAAGAAAGTGAAATGGTGTGATGGAGAACAAATTTGGTAGACTTCCCATGTGTTCCTCTCATATGGAAGAGACACCCATTTAGAATATGAATGTGATTGGTAGGGTTCTAGTACATTCAAAGGGAATCTTGAAAGTTGAATTCCACACCATACTTGAAAGCAACACCATACAAGTTTAATGAGAATGAACCCTCATATGGATAATAACACCATGTAATGAAGATGGATTTGTACTTAGTTAGAAAGCAACATTTCATTTCCTTGTCGGCAACAGTTTCTTACTTTACTTTAGGGTTCTCTTTTGTCTTTTGAATAATGAATCTCCTTAAGGAACACGTAATTGCTTGCTTACCTCTTTTGAGATATAAATCTATGTATGGGCCACACTTAAGGGTTTACTTGTGATTTTAATATTCAAATTAAAAGAAAGTTCATGATAAAAGTATGTACTTTTGCATCGTGACAATCTTATTTTTTTAATTATGAACTACATTGATTATGTATTTTTAAGTTCACATTGGGAGGAAAAATAAAAGATTTATGATGTTAAATATTTTTATCACTTTTTAATTTATGTTTACATAAATAAGGTTAAAAAAATTATAAATACAACAAATTATTAATATATATATATGTGAATTATTTATGAATATTAAAAAAGTAATGTTTTATTTAATATTATATATAATTAACTTAATAATAAACAAATTGAAAATAAACTTTGAATTTTCAAAGTTAATGACAAGCAATTATTTAGAAATAGTTTTATTTTTATTTGAACTTTGCATTTTCACCCACATAATAAACACAAATTTACTTTATTTTTTTTTCAATGGGGATTTGAGTTTTTTTTCTTTCTTTCTTCAACAAACAAAAAATATTGTTGTTTGATATTCAAGAGATATGAAGAAAATACAACAAACCATATACTCGGTAGAGTGTATAGACTCCCCACCAACCACAAAAGTTCAACCATCCAAGGGTTTTGATCTAAAGCTACGACTTATTTTGTATGTCTACGAACATATAAACATCATACTTACTATTTTTTATCAAAATTACAATAAGAGAGATCCATAATTCTCTCAGAATATACTACATAGTTCATCATTGTTTTAATTCCTATTACTAAAGATCAAAATCAAAATGTAAGAGCAAAAAAGAAAGGACTAATCAAACAAAAAGTTTATACTCCTCCATAAGGTTGAAAGGAGCATGTTGAAATCCATATAGTCTCTATGTATTATGCATAAGTCAACATGCCCTTTTCTTTCCCACCGCCTTCTTTGACATTCGGTCTGCTATGAGATTTATTTGTCTATATATGTGTTAAATATATAGCATGGAAGGAGTTAAGTAGTACATGAATTTTGTGTTTCCATTCCTCCAGGGCAAGTACCTACAAATGCGAAATCCTAGAAACCTGTCCAATGATGGGATGTGAGTAACCCAACACTTGAATAGAAAAAATGTGTATCCTTCTTGCAAATATCAGATATCCTTCTTGAAATCCTTGTATTCTCTCTGTGTTCTTCATAAGTCAACGGGCCCTCTGTCTTTCCCACCACTTTCTTTGACATTCAGTCTGCTATATGTGTTTGAAATATATAGCATGAAAGGAGTTAAGAATTTCTCGAATCATGCTTTTCCATTCCTCCAGGGCAAGTACCTGTAGACATGAATGACCAAAATCCCATCCAATGATGACATGCAAGTCACCCAACACTTGATTAGCAGAAATGCATATAATTCCTGAAATTTGAGCATTCTAATAGAACAATAGAATACACCTTAGAAATTCAAACATTCCCTTTTGTACCTAGTACTCTGCACCTAGTAAATTTACTGGTTGACAATTTTACTCCATGCCAATGTCAATGGTTTCCTTTGCATAACCACAAAAAAAACATTCAAAATTGAATGCCAAATTTCAGCACTACCTGCTTTTTATTTTATTATTATTATTATTTTCTACATAAGATATTTTCTAGGGAAACCTACTAGATTCTTCCCCTCATTCCGAGGGTGGTTCCTAGGGTAAACTGTATTCTTTTAGTTTGAAGCCTAGGTGAACAATCAACAATTGACTCACAAGGAGAAAAAAGCATATCACAAAGTTGTATTTTAACATGGGTGGGGGAGGATAACAAACTTTCCTCTTAGCCACTCACACCCAATTGACCAACTCTACTTGTTATATGCATGTGTTGTTAATAAAAATGAAAAGAATAGCTAATGATGATGTAAAAAGATAGAGTCTTGCACTTAAAATTCTTTTGATTTCCTTATGTTTAATAAATTTGGGGTAAGATGGATCGATGCTGATTATAAATATTTTTAACCGAATAAGTAGAAAATTAGCCTAGATTCATCTTGAGCCATATTTTTTACCTTATAGGTCGTACAACATTTTATTCTCATTTTAGTTTAGGCATGTTCAATTGCGTGTTACGATTCATCCACCATTTGCTATAAGAGCACCTCACTTTTCTTCATGAAATATTTTTTTGAATATATCCGAATTATTTTTATCTACCAAATAATATTATAAAAGTTTTATATAGCTTGACTTGTTTCAAAAACTTTGCGAATATGGAAGCTAGATATCAAGTGTAATGTTTTTTAATTGATGTGATATCATATTCTCTTATTTTGGTATTAACATTGACAATGATACATTATGATTTGTCTTTGGCTGGAAGTTATCATCTATGTTATGTTGCAATTTTTTTATTACATTGACACGGTTCTATGTAGAGATATTACTCAACACGAATATTGCCTTCTTTTAGTGTATGTATTAGGTAAGTGTGTTTAAACAATTAGATATGCATATTAATTGTGAGACTATATATTTTATAGAATATTATTCACATCAAAACTTTGTCAATCTAAGAGTTGGTTTTGATAGCTTGTCTTGTGAATGTCTTTTGCATGTAGTTGTTCTCCATGGAGAGGTATATATATATTGTGAAAGCAATTCCAAGATACATATAATTAAGGTTTATTTAGAGTATTGTAAGTGGTTAATTTTTTTTCTTTAAATAAATTTTTACACAAAAGGAAGGGGGAAGGCTGAGCAACATGCACATTCACACAACAACTAGTCAACCATGATGTTAGTAGGAGTACTCTCTTACGGTTTCCTTCATTGACATAAGGGTCACAATATATTTGAGCTTCTATGTCGTTGTGGAACAAATCTCTAAACCAAATTAAGATTGTTTTTTATATAAAAAGTCATATTGTAAAAACAATTCCAAAATGCAAAAATTTTAGACCATATAACACCATACCTCTTTCGATTTATATAAAAATATATATTTTAAATAATTATATATATAATATTTTAGAATAAAAATGATTTATATGAAATTATACATAAAAACTAAAGTTAATTTTAAAGTGTAAATCTTTTACTTTAATATTAACTTTTTTTAAAATCTAATATTAACTTTTTCAAAGATTTTTTCAAAGATTTCAATATATGATTTAATTTTACATTAATAGTTTCCTCCCATCTTCCTTGGACTAAAGGTAGGTGCACGAAAGAAATAAATATCAAGTGTCATATACTCCCCTTATAAGGGGTATGAAGTGTCATACACTCACTTTTGTTGTTAAATCGTTCCTCTCAAGGGAATCTAAGATTTTCATGTGTATGTAGTTTTAAAGGGTCTTTTCATGTTGACAAATTAATAACCCTCATGATTTTATGTGGGTCATTAGGCCTTTTTGTATTTGTGAGATTATACATTGAATTGATTCTTCCTTTTCATTTAGCTTTTTAGGTTAAGTTGACTTTGTACTGAATTATTGAAAAATGTGTACTTTATTTCAAATAAAATATTAGTACTAACACTAATTAGAATAGAATTACAATGATAATTAGAATAGAATTACAATGATAACTTTGGAATACTTTACAATGGTTGATGTTTAAGAAATGATCACTTGGAAAGTTTGATCATTCACAGATTCGATGCACATATGCATTTTGATACGTTCCCCCCCTTTCATTTGCCATGTTTAATAATATATTTTTGAATAATAGGAAAGTTCTTATTTTTATTTAAAATTATATAGGTTATATTTTATATCTATTGATTTATGGAATGACATTGTAATTATGAATAAAGTGGTTTTTTTTTCAAAATAGATGTAATTGCATTTATGAAAATTGTGAAGTATAAGTGTGTTTAGTTAGTTTGGTAAATGCAATTACTACCACCAAACATTCATGTTAATTTTGGCTCTATCAAAGGTTGAGAAAGATTAAATCCCTTTAAACGCAAGCTTTTTTTAAGTTTAAGACTTATTAAATAGTCAAAATATAATAGTGAAATAATTATCTATTCCAATTTGAAATCATGTTGTAAATGTTAGTTCACATAAATCCTACAAATATACAAAAAATGCATTATTTAAGTAATTATGAAGTAACATAATGCAACAAGAACTATTGCATATACATGAACTTGCTGAGGAGAGTAGTTGCCAGGTTGGAATTCTCAATTATTGATTGAGTTTGGATTGATAAGACTTCAAAACTTGAAGTCTACCTATCATCATGGGTATCCCCCTTTATTTTTGTTTAAGGTGAGAAGTATGTGGAAGAGATCCAACTTTTGAGCTTTGCATTCTTCTTCAATAGCTCTTTCATCACTATATTTAATATTTGTATATGGTTGTTTTGGTTGACCACTAACTAATTTGAAGTTGATACCATGTATTTGGTGGATTTTGTCGACCACTAACCAGTTTCATTTCATCAATATATCCCTCCCACTAAGGTGAAAGAGAGTTCAATTTTGTTTTCATTAGTGTGTATCCCTTCTTTGTGGCGCAAGAGAGTAGTTTTCTCATTTCACTTTTGTTTCATTTACATACTTCCTCTCCTTAAGATACAAGGGAGTACCAAATTAGAATGGACCACAATCATGTTGAAAAGTATTATCTGTAACAATTTATGGATAGTCAATTACTTTCGTAACTTTTCCTTGCAAATCTATTTTTACTTCTGTGTAAACTTGATGGTAAGACTTATAAATTTTTGTGTCTTGTTAATTCCATTGCCAATAATTTATCCATCCATAATGAATTGTTTCTTTATATCATTCTTCTTTTTTTGACATTTATTTGAATGATGGTTTGTCTTCTTACCATGAGAACAAGGATGGGGAATTAAAACACTCTCTCCATATGACCAACTCAATGACAATTGTGGCATTCATCAAGAATTTCTTCAATTTGTTTATCATTCACTACTTTAATAACATCTTCAACATGTGATTCTTTCCCCTTTAAATCTTTGACAAGAAATCCAACACTCATAAACTAAACTAGTTTGGAATATAAAAGCTAGTACCTTTTTCATATCCTAATCCATTTCAATCCTTATTAAATTGTAGTTCATTCCAAGTTCTATCAATATTCTTCAAAAGAACATTCTACACTTAATTTTCTTCCCTACATTCATGATAGTTTTCGTTTATAACTTCAAAAGAAAATTTAAAATTATATTCGTTGATATTTCCTATCCTAATCCATTTTAAGTCTTATTAAATTGCAGTTCATTCCAAGTTCTAACAATCTTCTTCAAAACAACATTCTACACTTGATTATCTTCCATACATTGATGATAGTTTTCGTTTATAACTTCAAAAGAAAATTTAAAGTTATATTCATTGATATTTCATATCCCAATCCATTTCAATTCTTATTAAATTGCAGTTCATTCCAAGTTCTAACAATCTTCTTCAAAAGAACATTCTACACTTGATTATCTTCCATACATTCATGATAGTTTTCGTTTATAACTTCAAAAGAAAATTTGAAGTTATATTCATTGATATTTCATATCCTAATCCATTTCAATTCTTATTAAATTGCAGTTCATTCCAAGTTCTAACAATCTTCTTCAAAAGAACATTCTACGCTTGATTTTCTTCCATACATTCATGATAGTTTTCGTTTATAACTTCAAAAAAAAAATTTGAAGTTATATTCATTGATATTTCATATCCTAATCCATTTCAATTCTTATTAAATTGCAGTTCATTCCAAGTTCTAACAATCTTCTTCAAAAGAGCATTCTAGACTTGATTATCTTCCATACATTCATAATAGTTTTCATTTATAACTTCAAAAGAAAATTCAAAGTTATATTCATTGATATTGCTTTTGGTATCACTTTGTACTTCTGTTTGTATTGATTATTTATGAATAATTCCTTATTCAATTTGACAACCCCACAGGATGCTAGCCCTCTTCTCTGGAGTAGAGTTTCCATGCTTGCCTGGTGCCAAATGCGAGCTCTTTTCATTATCCTTAGCGCTTCGATTGCTCTTCCTTATCTTCATAGGAATCCTCAGAGTCATCAGAATTGTCACCCACACAACGATCTCTTCTATTGGGAGGCGGGGCCCCTCTCCTAGGACTTCCTCTCTCCCTAAAATACGACATTACTAGAGTGCAAATGCACGCAGAGTGAGAGTGGGAGTGAACGTAAAAACCCACTATACTCAGGGGTGGCAGATTTGAGTCTAGAGAATGGCAAGTTAAAAGCCATAAACGGTCATCCTTATCTCGATTGTAGATTTCTTGCATCCAACGGGCAAGGAGCAAAGTCAACTGTGTCTGGAGAATGGCAAGTTAAAAGCCATAAACGGTCATCCTTATCTCAATTGCAGATTCCTTGCATCCAACAGGCAAGGAGCAAAGTCAACTGTTGACTTTACTCCCTGCTTGTTGGATGGAGGGAATCTACAATCGAGATAAGCTCAGGCATTATGAATTATTTCGACTCTTCATGGGTGTTTACGTCACCCTTCATTATGGTGATTTAAGCCACTCCAGAACCTAGATTCAATGGTCAAGCCATTCGATCATGATGATCATTTTTTCTCAGCCGGAGGTATGTTTTCTTTTTAACCATGGGGTAACAATCTCCCAAGAGTATATCTAATAGATTGTAAGTCAAATATACCAATAACTTGTGACTTAGCACGGGTCAAGATGTCAGCCGAAGATATGTTGGAAGAGCTCGTTAACATAGAAGAGGATATTGTTATTCTTAACTATAACTTTTTGCATGGGATATTTGCCAACCATCTCAGTTAGCCTTAGCAAATGAGCATAGAAAGCGCATTCGAGGCCAGCTAAAATGTAATTATGAGGGCATCATTTCAAAATGAGATTCAGGTGAGGCCGCGCCAAAATATTTTAACAAATATTAAGAAATTATGTTGACTACAGTAAAAATAAAAATAAAAATAAAGTACTGATTTTCAATTAAATCAAGCAAATTCATTTTAAATTTTAAATTTTACATAACAACACGCTTCAAAGTTGTACTCCACTGCAAACTACGCCACAACCACTATAATTTGTATGTGCGTGAGAGGAGTTTTTTTTAGCCCTGTTCCATCATCGGGGCTGGGCTACACCGCCAGATCTCTTGTCTCCAAGTGCGGAGGCTAAGTGGATTGAATGTCATGGCACTTCAGTTGGAGAGCATGGATAATTTTAGGGGCGAAATTTAACCCATGGGCTATTTTTCCATGTTTTTCTCCAAAAAACGATTCGCCATTTTGCATTTTTTGAAGCCTTGTTTCGCCCAATTTTGATGGGGTAAATTTTTTTCACCCTAAAAATCGCCAAATTATTATATAAACGATATAAAATCATTGGAAATTAAAATATTTTTTGAAAAATATCACCAAACATTTTATAGTTGGTGTTTTAAGAATTGGTAAGATTCACCAACATTTTTACGCTTTTGAATAAGTATGGTTCCTTAAAATCATCCCTGGAAGTTAGGAAGTGTGATTTTACGATGATTGAAAATTACTTTTTTTTTCAATTCCATTGAGGTCTCTTTTTGACAATTTTCATAAGAGTTTGTAACTCTACTTTTTGTATAATTCGATGACTTTGATTTAATTATTCAATTAACTCTTGATTTAAAAAGAATTATCCACACCTTTTAGCGGTTTGTGCAATATTTGTCACATGATATTACACAATGGTTTATGCGTGATTGAATTATTGTGTTGTGTTGTTAAATGATCAAGTTTTATGCCTGGTTACATCATTTATGTATTGTTTGTCAAATTAAATGTGTTAACTACTAGATACATAATTACCATTAAGAATAAAAAAAATATGCATCATAACACATGTATCCAAAGTGTAATTACAATCCTCTATTTCATATTTTTAGCAAATTTAGAGCCCATCTACTAACAAAAATCAACATTAATTTTTTTTTATTGATTTTGCATATATATAACTTCCTTTTGCACGAGGAACTCTCTCCCTTCATTTCCCGAAGAACAACCCACATAGTTACAATGCACCACTTATTGAGCATTTCACATAGCTCTTTTCTTTGTTATATATGATGATCAGTTTGGAATATAAAGGGATCATACTTTGACTACTTGGCCATGTGGTATAAATGACAATAAAATAATAAAAAATACCTCAATCATGCATAGGAAGAAGGCATTTTAAAGGGAGTTAGCTTTTCACTCAACCATTTGCATCGATCGGACGACCAGCAACGCGTGATGTGAAAGCTCACGCGAGCCAGGTCGTCCAATCAATGCAAATGGTCGGATGGAAAGGTAACTCCATTTTAAAGAGATCAATTTTATTTAGGAGAGAATATTGAAGATTCATTCATGATTATTATGGGTTCTTAGATTACTAGATGTTAATGTGTTAAATTTATAGGGAACATATCTTGAATTTTTGTTGATTCACTCAAGAGTCATCACATTGATTTAACCACCCTTTATGCTCGACAATTCTCGTTTCATCGAGCTTTAAATTTGGTTTTCGTGTTTTGAATGGTGATCCACATGGCTTCCCTTCTAGTCTTCGTCTAATACGCAGTGGTCCTACAGGGCAAGGTCATGATACCATGTGAAAGAATATATGATGTGGCACATGATGGTGAAAAAGGATTAATCCATTCTCAACAATTATATTCATCCAATGATACCAATATGTAGTACATGGATGTAACCACCTCTCAAACACGTCAATGGATAATGATGACACGTCATCACTACATAATGATAATAATTCATATACAGGTGCTTTCAAACTTTGTGGTTGTTTAGGGATTCACAATCTAACGTGTCCTCAGTGAATACAAAACCCTAGAACATTATATTACATAGAAACTCAAACTAGATAAAAGTGACTAAAACATGCTTCCATCATTGTCATACAATCGAACCTAACCCATCTCTAAAAGGAGGTTGGGAAATGGCCTTAGATACCTTGTTAAAACTTTGGGACATTAAAGACAACATAACCCTTTTTCACAAAAAGAAAAACACTTAAATTGAAAATTGAAAATGAAATGTCTATTTTCCTATGGAGTGATGAAAATACTTAAAAAAACAAAAGAAAACTATGTTATTGTAAAAAACACCATCAATTCCAAGTTTGACCAATTTGACTCTCTAGTGTTTGATAGAAATTTATTACTTTTATTTATTTATTTTGTATAATATTTTATATCAGGGTCTTATATGTTATTTTGGATGTAAATTCAAGTTAGGGTCAAGATGGTGGGGGCACTTTTCCAAATTTACAATGATAGGCCAAATATGTTACTTCGAAAAATTGAAGTTGGATGGGAAGGATATAAATCATTTATCCTAACCACCAAAGTGAAACCCATGTGAATATTGAGCTCTTATGTGTTGACATGGGCATAACGACATGGGATAAGGACTCTTTATGTGTATATATTTGATTACTTGTACGCACCGTACCTTTTTCAAAATTCGAACATATAACTTGTGAGGAAGAAACACATAGATGCACCTGAGTGGGCCCAATGGTTAAGAACATGTGTTATCTTCGAGGAGGTCATATGTTCAATTCCAGTGGGGGGCATAGCTGCACATATTGACCTGTCATAGTGAAGCTGAAAGGATAGGCATTTTCTTGATGTGAAGTCTCATCCCAGGTTGTCCTATGATTTATTGGTATATGTGGCTTGTGGGTTTGTTGGACCTAAGAATAGACAGAAGATTTTTGCTTGAAAAGATGAAGAAGCTGGTCACAAGGAAAGCAAGGATGCGATAGAAGAGGAAAAGAGCAAGTCGAAACCGAGAGTTTGACCTGTTTTCTATAAGAGTTATTTAAGTTAGAATAATAGCCTATTTTGGGAATGGGCATGATTGTAAATTGGGTCGATAGCGCCTATATTAATGTAACGATATGTTTTGAGTTTGTAGGATCGTTGACTATCAGCTGAGAATTAGTCAACGGATAAAACAAGAATTGTAAAAATCATATAAGGTCTATCCAAGTTGTGTGTGGATGACCAAGGAGGGGAAGAGGGACCAACAAGACTAGAGAGTTAGGAAGACATGAGAGCATGAGAGAGACAAAAACCTCATCTATTGTAAATAATATCCTGAGAGAGGTCTACAAGCTATGTGCGCATACCAAAGGCATTTAAAATATCACTCTTTCCAGATGAAGAGCACCTTTGTGGTTTTTCCTGTATGGTTTTCTACGTTAAATATGTGTCTTTGATATACGTGTCTACGATGAAGGAATCCTTATGAGTTTGTCGAACATCTAACAATATAATATTGGGAATCTTGATTGTTGTGTGTTAAAATCTATATATGTTGTCTAATGATGTGTCGAAAGATTGGTCTGCCTTACTTTATGATGTGTGTATGACTATGGAATTCCATCCCTTGGGTTTGGTGGAGCAAACTGATTGTGTTGTGATAAATAAATCCCCTTCCATAATTGCATAAGCCTGGTTCTTGCAGTCCCCATATATATCTCAGGTGAGACCTCACTTGCATCGTAGGTGTTGTCGACAAAGTTACACTCTGTCGGGACAATATCTTTGGCTTCGTTGACGGACAGGGAAACCTAAACCTGTGTCAGTGGGAGCTATGCCAACAAATGGTTCCATTGTCGGGACCTGAATCATTGTGACGAGGATATGTTTTGGCACCTGACCAAACCAGAAATTCAAGATTGGGATGATTACAAAAGTTTTCACAGGAAGAAAGTAAAGGATCGCGTCTATGTCCAACAGAATGGTTAGAAAGATATATTTACACAAATATTCATGAGATTTTCTTTAGTGAATTTCTCATTCTATTGCATGAATGGTTATCGAAGCTAGTGACTAAAAGGAAAAAAATTCAAGGCGAAGAACCTACAGAGTGGAGTCTTAAGTTAATCCAATGAATGAAAAGAGTCGGTAATCCTATATCTAGGGTTGTCGACTTCTGGCTTGATAGTATTTTGTAGGGATATATTACTGAGATTGTAGTCGATATTATAAGATCATATAGTGAGATAGAAAGAGAATTATTCCAAGGACCTAGAGGTTTCTACTTGAAATCCTTAAAATTGTGGATAAATATGTTGGTATGTGAAAAATGGATCCTAAGGAGGGAGTCCGACGAATAAATCATTGTACGCAGAGATCCTAGGTAATGTCGCAAGAAAGACTTGAGCAAGATGGTGAGACTTAGCAAGAGGGTGGTCATTTAAGGAGTGGAAGAAGATTTGGTCAGGAAAGAGAAGAAGGATTGCGACAAGAAGAGGAAGTTGCAGCGCGACCGAAATAAGGGACTACGAGTTGGCACCATATCTCGACGAAGAGAAGGAATATTGTCTTATATCTGAAGAAGAAGAAGGGCAAGCACCAGATGATAACCCATTGATTGATGTTTCTCTGCAAGTGATAAGAACTAATATTTTTGAAGACATCCTTGTTTCTATGTCAAGTTTACATCATAGCAGTGTGACAGTTCAACACTGGGTGGAGTGTTACAATGTAGTGGGTGAACCTAACGATGATAATCCACGCGACATAAATATTCATGAATCTGAGGGTACTCAAGCAGTGGAGGGGTCAGGTGTATAAAGTGACAAGTTTTTGAATCCTCTTAAAAATAAAATAAAATAAAGTGAATATTGGTTCTTCGGCGAACCCGAAATTTTCCAATATCATAGACTATTGGGATGATGAGACAATAGGGAAGATTACAAACTTTTTGCACAAATTCCAAGATTTGTTTCCTACTAGGTTTTCAGAAATAAAGGGAATTGTTGGTGATCTCGGAGAAATGGAAATTCCCATGAAACTCGACACAAAACCTATCAAGCAATGCCCATATAAACTCAATCCAAGATATAAAGAAAAAGGCAAGATAGAGTTAGACAGAATGCTAGATGCAGGAATATTTATAGAACCTGTCGAGGAATCTAAATGGATTATCCCTATGGTGGTGCAAGACAAGAAAACTAATGAAGTCTGTATCTGTGTCGACCTGAGGAAGCTAAATGATGTCTGCCTACATGACCCATTTTCGACCCCATTCACAAATGAAGTTTTAGAGAGTGTCGGAGGACAAGAAGTTTATTCGTTTACTAGTGGATTCTCTAGATACCATAAGATAAGGATTACAAAGGAATATCGGTACAAGACAACATTTGCGACAGAATGGGGATGCTTCCAATACACGGTAATGCCCTTTGGGCTCAAGAATGCTCCTACTATTTTTTCTAAAATAGTTGTAGATGCTTTTAAAGATTTCATTAATAAATTTCTTGAAGTATACTTTGATGACTTGACGGTCTATGGGCTAGTAAAGAATCACATTGAGAATCTCATAATGATGCTCAACTGGTGTAGACAGTTCCAAATTTATCTTAATTTGAAGAAGTGTATTTTTTGTGCCCCTTTTGGCATCTTGTTGGGTCATGTGGTTTGTCGATGTGGGATTTTGATGGACCATGCCAAGATTGCGATTATTTTCGACCTACCCCCACCCTCGACAGTGAAACAGTTGAGAACTACCTTGGGACATACGGGGTATTATAGAAAATTTATCAGAGGATATGTAGAGGTCACAACTTCAATGGAGAAATTGTTCAACAAAGATGTTAAATTTTAATGGAATAATCAATGCTGAGAGAGTCAGGATGTTCTTAAAAATAAGATGGTTACAACGCCTACATTGGTATTTCCAAACTGGAAAAAAGAATTTCATGTACATGTCAACGCGTCATCTGACGCATTCGATGTTGTACTTGCACATCCAAGTGAGGGTTCTATTGATCTCCTTATCGCATTTGATAGTAGAAAACTGTCGACGACAAAAAATAACTATGCCACTGCTGAGAGGGAAGGACTTGCTATGGTATATGCTCTCCAGAAGTTTCGACATTATTTAATGGGGGGGGGGGTTTCAAAATGTAAACGCACCATTCTGCCTTGAAGTATTTGGTCAACAAGCCAGTGTTGGGGGGGAATGTTTGTTGGTGGATTCTCCTATTCCAAGAATTTGACTTTGATATTATTGTCAAGCCAGGTTGATTGAATGCAGGATAGGACCAGACCATTTGTCGAGGTTAGAAAGTGGAGAAGAGCCTGTTAATCTCGACGATAGTCTTTCCAACACATAGTTGTTTGCAGTTAAGATTATTGATGATCACTACAGAGATATTGTACATCTCTTAACTATTGGATGTGCACTAGAAGAAGCAATTAATTGTAAAAGCTGCAGATTTCCATTTAATCACTAGGAAGTTACATAAGATGGGACTAGATGAAATACTCCATCGCTGTGTTTTGGAACATGAGTGACCGATGGTATTGAATGAAGCACATGATGGTGTCGTAGGAGGTCACTATGCAGGAAAAGTGACAATGCGCAATATTTTATAGGAAGGATTATGGTAGCCTACTCTGCATGCAAACGCTAGAGACTATTGTCATAGATGTGATATTTTTCAAATAACTGGAAAAACTTCATGACGAGATGAGATGTCATTGGTACCACAAGTAACTTGGCGGGAATTTGATAAATGTGATGTTGAATTTGTGGGTCCCATTAATCCACTAGGAAGACGAACAAGTGCATGCTATATCATCACTGCAACAAAATACCTGACCAGATGGGATGAAGCAACACCAGTAAGGGATTGTATTACTGCAAGATTTTTATTCGACCATGTTGTGACCCGATTTGGATGCCTACAAATTTTGGTAAGTGATCAAGGTACACATTTTGTGAACTAGATGATCAACAAGCTAACTGAGGAATTTAAGATTCAATATTGGAAGACAACACCATATCACTGATAGGAAAACGATGTTGTCAAAGCATTCAATAAAATATTGGATAACGCATTGACAAATATATGTAATGTTCAGAGGGATGATTGGGATCACAAGATACTTGTGGCATTATGGGCTTATGACATAACCTACAAAAAGTTGACAGGACAAACTCTATTCAGATTGGTTTATGGATAAGAAGTTGTCATGCCACTAGAATATAATGTACCCAGTCTCAGGATAGTCGCAATTACTGAGATGATAGATGTTGGAGCAGTAAAAGAAAGATTATCGCAACTGATTAACTTGGAAGAAGATCGTTTTGTTGCAGGCCATCACCAACGTGTCAAGAAGGAGTGACAGAAGGCTTGACACGACCGTCATATTAAGTTTAATTAGTTTCAGATCGGGGATCTTGTCCATTTATATGACGGTAAATTTTTTAAGCATCCTCACAAGATTCGAACACATTGGCTGGGACCATATGTTATCATCTGTATCACTGATGGAGCTGCGGTCTAGTTACAAAAGTTAGATGGTACACCTTTCACAGGGTTTGTTAATGGAAGTTGGCTAAAGACTTATGAGTATAGCCACACTTCGCTCAATTGAAAAAAAAATCAAGTTTAGGATTTTGTTGCAAGTTCAAGATATGTCGCAAACGTAGCATGCTTTCGCAGACTATATGTTTGTCGCAAGAGAATTACTTTCGAATGATGAACTTTTGTCGTAAGTGACAGTTGGGTGACAATTAATTTAAGGTAACGAGAGATTTCAGCGGCATGTTTTTTGGTCACATCTGGCATTAATGCATAATAACTACATGTTGTCATGACAAGTGAAGTGATTGTTTGATAGGCGGTTTATTGAAATGATGGGAAACATTGCCCCATGTGACATAATTAGTCACCACGTTCTCCATTTATTGCAGATTCACATGAGTGAACGACTTCTTGCATGCATAAACCTATTTCATCTTCACGTCGAAGTCTGTTCATTCATTTGTATCCAACTAACTAAACTCTTGAGTCGAGTTATTTTTCTACAAATACTTTGAAGCTGAAGCCATTCGATTTATCATGGAAATGCCTATGTCGAGCACCAACATTATTTATGGATCTGGCATGGAGGCTCCCCCTCCCATGCTTATTATTGAAGAAGCTCCAGAACCTATTTCATAACCGGCGTCGGCTAACCCATCAAGAAGGAAGTAGATTGACTGCAGAACTGCTCCTCAAAGAGTAAAATTTCCCCATGATGCTTAAGCATCAGGATCTAGGTCGACGACCATGTTTCCTAGATACATTCCTTTGAGGTCATATGAGGATCCTAGTGTCACTATTAGTAAGAATTCCATGTACCTATTGGTTAATCCAACCATCCCGAAAGGAGTCCACGTGACAACAGACATTCTGTTGAATCTTAAGATGGGATTTGTATACCATGATCTGCGGAAGTTCCCTAAACTCCCTGTGTCGCGGTACATGACCTATGTGCGAGAGACTGAATATGGACCTATTCACTTGGTTCCAATGGAGTGGGAAAGAGGACTGTATAAGTCAGGTATATTGTCGCTGATGCACATGCCCCATTTTGGTCGCACCACAGAAGTAAATACATGCACCAAGCAATTGATAGTATGTTTTCATGGAGGTTGTCTTTGGTTGGATTGACAAATTTCGGTGGATGTCGACCTAATAGATTCAATAACTAGACTTCCTCTTGTAGGGGTCGACCCATCACCATTCTTCATTGGAAAGGAACAAGACTTGGTCCTAGTCAACCGAATGAAAGAAAAATACAACTTGTCTAGATATAAGAGAGGCTTCTTCATTGCCTCTATGAATGCCAATGTTGTTCGGTTTGCAGCAAAAGTATTATCAAACAAGCTGCTAAGGAAGATGTGACTGAACTAGTGTACAACCAAAACGATTTCTGCAACAGATCAGTGTGTTGCGGGTGTCTAGATGGACTGGTCGACCTACCTGTTAAATGAATTATTAGCATATGCTACTGATGCTCAGGAGAAAGGTTCTCCTTTTACCTATTCTTGGTTACTTATTTTGATATCATTTGTTGCATGGACTGAGTTGCCACACTACCAGGGGGTGGACATGCATGTGCCATGTCGAGGGGTGCGATACCAGAACCTCTGGTATGCGAAGGAAAATATGCGCTGACAGAAGGACAATAATGTTGAATTTTACTTACATGGTGATGCACTGAGGTATCACATTGGGAAACAAGCAAGGATTGTTGGGGATACTATCAAGCGGTTCCGCCACATTATCATATTTTTGGTTGGGGCTCACCACATCTTTCTACAGTCGTGAAAAGACCCTGAGAATAAATGGATGGCCACTCAGTTTCAACTAACAGAAGAAGACATTGAAATAATTTTTTGGGACTGTCCCGAAGAGTGAAGACAACCTGTCGCGGATGATAAAATATCTACTGAAATTGACCCGCCGCAGAATGGGATGTCAAGAAATCAGGGAGGATATAAAAGAGGAGAAGAAAGACCACGAAGCTCTCCCTATAACAACAAAGAAGAATCCTGCTAGACCCCAACAGATCCGGAACAGGGGGGTTAAGAGAAAAAGATCAAAAGGGTCAAAGAAGAGTCATAAGAAGAGGAAGACCGACAAAAAATCTGGAACTGTTAGGCTTACCAATGACGACTACAATCTCATTTCTGATCGAACAGAGGAAGTGGTGAATGAGACTTGTGAAAATATTGATGAAATGCATATTGAATTGGTTAGCAGCATTATGGACTTAATGCATACTCTTTGTGTCATGATAAAGGAAGTTAAAGTAGCGGTCATGTGGGAACAGTTTTCGACTGCATCGCAGGAAGAAGTTGGTCCATCTGAGGAACGACCTATTGAGGTACCCTCTACGAACCCACATAGAAAGATTCAAGTGATTTCTAAGGGACTTGACTTGGGCACGCCAGAGCATAATGCCATGATCAAGGACATTGGTAATGTAAGTATTGATTTCTCTATAATTCTGATGTATGTATTGCATGATATTCGACATGATACAATAGATGAGTTGAAGGGGAGGGGGCATGTGGTGTTTGAACAACTTAAACACTTAAAGAATACCATCGCATCGCTAAAAAACAAAGTAAAGGAGACAGTTGAAATAAAAAAATATGGCAGGAAGATAGACAAAGGTTGGAGCAAGTTGTTGCGCTTGATTGCCATGAATTCTCTGAAGAGGGAATTACAACTGAGATGCTCCCCGAGGCCAAAAAATTTCAACTTAGAGAGGTTGTTGTTGACCTCTGCAAATGAGTCATAGAGCTAGAAGCAAAGTTGACTTTTATTACACCCCCTAAGGTACTAGAATTCCGACAGAAGACAATAACTGAAACTACGCTGAAAATTCAGGAGGCCGAGGAACTTTGTGCCAAAGCATATGCATAGGTTTCTCAGTCATGGGAAGCCTTGATGGATTATGCAGAGTTGGAGTAGGTGACAACGCAACTTCATACTACAGAAGCGAATTTGAATGGATTAAGGAATAAATTGAAGAAATTTCCACTGATTGAAAATATGAGTAAGGTTGCTGACTTAAAAGCATTACAACAACATGTGGATAAACAATGGACACAACAACAAAGACGAACATAACATGTCGTAGAAATCTATGGTGAAGTAGAGCAGGTTATCGAAACCATCCACCCAATCCATGAAAGGGTGCGACGAGAATGGCAGCTTCGAAACATATTAGTTCTGAAATTGTTGAATAAATGCAGATGGTAAAGGAAGATGTGCAACGAGAAGCAAAAGCGAAAATGAAGATCTGATAGGAGTTTCAAAGTAAATTTGACCCGATAAAAATTTCTGATTGAAGTGGATCAGGACGAGCCATAAGCGAGTGTTGGGGGCCTGTTGGCCCTAGGAAAAGACAAAAAGAGTTTTCCTTAGAAAGATGAAGAATCCAGTCACAAGGCAAGCAAGGATGTGATGGAAAAGGTCGCGATGGAAGAGGAAAATAGCAAGTCGAAACCGAGAGTTTGACCTATTTTTTATAGGAGTTAGTTAAGTTAGAATAATATTCTATTTTGGGAATGGGCATGATTGTAAAAAGGGTCGATGGCGCCTATATTAATGTAACGAGATGTTTTGAGTTTGTAGAACAGGCCGTCAATTACTAGTTGAGAATTAGTCGATAGATAAAACAAGAATTCTAAAAAGCATATAAGGTCGATCCAAGTTGTGAGTGGACAACCAAGGAGGGAAAAAGGTACCGACAAGACTAGAGAGTTAGAAAGACATGAGAGCATGAGAGAGACAAATACCTCATCTATTATAAAGAAGATCCTAAGAGAGGTTTGTAAGCTATGTGCGTAGACCAAAGACGTTTAAAATATCACTCATTCCAGATGAAGAGCGTCTTTGTGGTTTTTCCCATACAAGTTTACACCTTAAATATGTGTCTTTGATATCTATGTCTAATGTGAAGGAATCCTTATGAGTTTGTAAAAAATCTAACGATATAATATTATGTAATTTTGATTGTTATGGTTTAGAATCTATATATGATGTCTATATGTGTCGACGGATCGGTCTGCCGTACTTTTTGATGTGTATGACGATGGAAGTCCATCCCTTGATTTCGGTCGAGCGGCTTGATTATACCACGATAAAGAAACACCCTTCCATATCTGCAAAATCCTAGTTCTCGCAGTCCCCACAGATATCGGGTGAGACCTCACTTGCATTGTAGGTGTTGCCGACAGAGTTACACTATGTCGGGTTGAAATCTTGGGCTTTGTTGACTGATAAGGAAACCTGAACATGGATCCGTAGGAGCTATGCGAACATGGTTGTTGCATATACTCTTGAGAGGTTGTGAGGAAGAAACACATGTTCTTAATTGTTAAGCCCATTTAAAATATGATTCAATGAAAAATACACCTTTCTAAATACAATAATTGAAACATAACTTATTTTTAACAAAAAACAATTCTTCATACAATTTTGACCAAAATTTAAATTATAATTTTTTTCTAATTAATTTCCACAATATATATATTTTTGCAAGCTAGATGTAGTCTTTTGTATTTTTTTACTAGGGGAATCGACGACTGAGGTGCTTGTACTCGCGTGACACAAGGTCGATTCTCATTTGCCACCACTGTACTTCTAGGTGCACCCATAAACCCCCCCAGCATGGGGCACATGCTAGTCGAGGTTTGAACCTGTGACTTCGCAAGGAGTGTCTTAACAATACACTCTATCGTCGCTTGGTCTACACACATGGGGGAAATCCAGTCTTTTCTACCATTTTAAGAAAACAAACATAAAATACAACAACATTAATGACTAACATGCCATTAGGGAAACTAGGTTAACCAGATAAACTAAAGGTCAGATGGGAACCAATTTTAGCAACCATACAAGAACAAAGTTGTTCTGCATAGGTAAGGTTGCCCAAAGTAATTGGGAAACTAGAGCATGTTCTGCTCAAAACCCATGTTGTTTATAAAGCTAAGATGCTAAACAAATATTTGGTAAGAAAAAAAAACATATCTACCATCGCTACACATAGGGAAAAACCAGAAGATTTATAGAACTACCTATTACTATCATCTACTGAGACTGAGGGAGTAGGAGAAATTTCACTGCATTTTTGGGCATTCATATGTAGGGGAGTGTTTGTCGCGTTTGCAAGAATGCCCAATTTGTTGTGTATGGTGTTGATATCTTCATGGATGACAGTAATGGCCATTAAAACGCCGGACTGAGTTTGGTAGTGTTCCAGTAGCGCTCTACTCAAAAGAAGCTTCACAACCTAGCTAGAAAGGGTCTGATTTCTGACAGCCCCTGTTGTGGGGTTCTCGATTTAGGAGATGTATATTGACCAAGCCTCCATAGTCACACATGCTTGGGGCCGAATATCCATAAAAAGAGTTGAATACACTCGGTTTATTTTGTGCCAGATGTGCCAAGGGATTTCCCTACCAAACTTGGCCTCCATGGGCAATTACCTGAGGCCCCCACTACATCGACTCTTAGCTCCCTATTGCAGCATGGAGAATCCCCAACCAGGAAGATTGGGAAAGAAATAGAGCTGAAAGAAGTGTCATCGTAGAGTTATAACTAAGAACTCAATGAGATCGACGATACCATAAGGTCGTTGACATGCTTTGCCCCTCGTAAATGAGCTTGAGTGACAGGTGTTAGTACCCCATGTTGGAGTAGAGATATACCATACAACCAGGATAGAGGAAACATGCTTTTCTCCCTAGTAGCCATGACCATTCAAGCGTGAAAACGTAACAAAGGGACATGGTCTAACATTTCGTGAGGATCCTGACTTAATGTCAAGACTTGCACTCTTCCATGTGCCCTCCTTTGCTACCATTTCCACTTACCTGAGTCCGCCATGTGCTTAGCATGAGGGGCAAGGTCATCTTCCCTTCTCACCCCATCTAGGTGTTAGATATAATGCAACCAATGTATTTGTGTATGTTTTCTATATCTAGATTTGTTGTTTGAACAACTCCTATGCTATAGGATCTGATCCATATTTGTAGGATCTAACTTAGCTTTTCATTTTCCTATATATGTAACGTTTATTCATTAATAAAATTGAGTTGAGTGTGTATCTCCTCCTATCCGTGCGAGCCTTTGTGCTCTGCTGGTTCCTTCCTTTGTTTCTCTAATTTGGTATCAGAGCCAATTTCAGGGCTGCTATGAGGGAACCAAAATATTGTTGGGTGTGAATATGTGTAGAGGAGCCTCGTTCAAATTGTGAAGAGGACATTGCTATGATTTGTATTGAAGGAGGAACGTTGCTGCTAGAAGTAGAAATGCCAGGATAGAGCTCGACCCCTGGAATTTAATGTTTCTCTCACATTGTGGCCGACGGTGTTTCTCATAACTAACAGAGCGCCAGCACATTTGCTGAAGGAGGAAAGAGCGTCGACGTCGCCTATAGCAAAATTCAAGAGAGCTCTTACAGTGCCTTCACTGAGAAAACTATGAGCGTCGTCAGCGTCAATCTGCAAGAGGAAAAAAGCGTCGGAGAGCCCTAACTTACATCGATTTTGGCCGGTGCCAGATCAGGGCAAGGTAGTGAGCGCCGAGCTATTTGTCATCAGTTTGTCAGCAAGGTGAACCAATGTTATTCTCTTGTTTTTCGGTTGAAATTGATTTCCCTTCAATTCTTTAAAAATGGCAGACGTGTCCCTTGTCGATTTATATATTACTGAATCATCAAAATTGAATGGAGAGAATTATGTAAACTGGAAATTTAAATTAATCATTGTACTTGAAGCTCTCAGTTTGTGGTCAATTGTGAAAGGGGATGAACGGAAGCCCTCAGATTTGTTGTCAATATCAGATTGGAATACGAGGGAATTCCAAGAAAAGGTATTGATTCATATGTCTGTAAAAGACAATATTATACCTCATATCGGAAATTCTAAGATGTCCAAAGATACATGGGACAAACTCAAAGGTTTGTATGAGACGCCAGATTCAAATAGAATTATGTTTCTGAAGACTAAATTATTGTCTATTAAGATGGATGCGAATGAACCCATAACTAAATATCTCTCCCACATCAAATATTTGCGAGATAATATGGGTGATATTGGTGAAGAAGTATCTAGTACTGATCTAGTGTCTATTACATTAAAATGTTTATTGCCAGATTATAAAGTGTTTATCTCAGCGCTTGCATCAAGACAGACTCCTCCTACCTTTATAGAGCTCGACGAAATCCTAATACAAGAAGAAGAGAGAATGAAGATTTATGAGCTGGAATCTTAGACTATAGATCATGCACTAATGGCAAGAGGTAGACACTCACACAAAGGAAATCAATGGAACACAGAGAGGCAATTTTCGTACAAGACATATAGGTATGTCACACAATGACTCTAATGCTAATAGATATGTTGTATGCCATTATTGTGGCAAATCAGGTCATATAACTAGAGATTGTTTTAAGAAGATAAACAATGATTCCAATAACATATACATACAACATAATGGAAACTCTGTAAGAAAAGACACCCATGATGTCAATGGATTCAAGAACCTTAGACTGTTTATATTTGAACATGCTTTGTCTGCTGAAACAAATGACGAAAATGCATGGTTTATAGATTCAAGTGCTTTTGCCCATATGTCCTGTAATAGAGACTGGTATGATGAGTATCGTGAAAAATATGATGGCACACACATTTATTTGGGTGATAACATGTCACATAAGGTCCTAGGTTATGGAGTAATAAGTGAAAATCTACCTAATGGACAATTTAAACAGATTCATAATGTGATGTACGTTCCAAGCATAAAAAGAACTTAATATTTGTTTATGCTATCACCGATAATGATACGAAAGTAGAATTTGATAAATATAAGTGCCATGTTAAAGACGTCCAAGATCATTACAGGGTTATAGCGACATGATCCAGACTTGGTGGATTATACAAGCTGGATGCAATCAAGGGAAACCATCAAGCACTAACATCTTCAGCTATTTCAAATGTCGAATTATGGCATCAAAGGTATGGACACCTCAATCACAATGATCTCATGTTATTACATAAAAATTCTATGGTTGAAGGTCTCCTGTCATCAAAGATGACCATATAGAATGTGTTGCATGTGCACTTGCAAAACAACACATAAATGAATTTCCTAACCATGAAGAGAAAAGACAGACTGAACTCCTTGAATTAATACACAATGATGTATGTGGACCTATGCAAACAAGATCACTAGGTGGTGCTTGGTATTTCTTGATATTTGTGGATGACAGATCTAGGTTCACATGGGCTTACTTCATAAGAAGAAAAAGCGATGTTTTTGAATACTTCAAGGAATTTAGAATCAAAGTTGAAAAGCACACAAGTAAATACATCAAAATCCTCAGATCGGATCAATGTGGTGAGTACACTTGTGGAGCTTTTAAAGATACTGTAAAGAAAATGGAATCCAACAGCAATTCAGTGTCACTGATACACCTCAGCAAAATGGAGTTGCCGAGAGGAAAAACAGAACATTGGTGGAATGTGCTTGCGTCATGCTCCAAGGTAAAAACATTTCTAATGGTTTCTGGGTTGAAGCAATTAACACTGCTGTGTATTTAAAGAACAAGAGTCCAACAAAGAAATTAGAACTCAAAACCCGTTTTGAAGTCTTTTATGGCTATAAACCTGAAATTAGTCATTTAAGAATATTTGGTTCTAGGGCCTTTGCATATATACCTAAAGATGATAGAAGGAAATTGGATGCAAAATCCATTGAATGTGTCTTTGTTGGCTACTATGATGATTAGGAAACATATAAATTATTTCATCCTAGTTCGCACAAATTGATTGCTAGTAGAGATGTTGTATTTCACGAAAATACAAATATATGTAACATGATGAACAATGATGATGATGAATAGATCCCAGATGAGCATGTCAGAATAGATAAAATTGTTCAAAAAGTGCAGGAACATCAACATGTGCAAGAACATCAATAGGTTTAGGAACAAGAGTCAAACATGAGTGATACTACCTCAGATGAAGAAACAACAGAAGGTAGAAGAATCATGGATGGAACTCCAACAAGTATTGTAGAACCTAGAAGGTCAAATTGGCAAACTCATCCTCCTGTAAAGTTTAGAGATTATGCCTTGATGACTAATGCAATGAATGTCATAGAACTATTAAATTATGAACAAGCCAAAGTTAAGGAAGAATGGGTTACTGCAATGAATGAGAAATATAATTCTATTATGAGAAATAAAACTTGGGAATTAATAGAATTACCCAAAGATAAAGTACCCATAGGATCTAAATGGCTGTTCAAATCTAAGCTTAAAGCTAATGGCAATATTGACAAATTTAAGGCAAGATTAGTTGCAAAGGGATATTCTCAACAAGAGGGGATTGAGTTTGAAGAAACATATGCACCGGTAGCTAAATTAAACACTATCAGATTGCTAGTTGCATTAGCTACTAAACATAACTGGAGAATACACCAGTTAGATGTTAAATATGCTTTTCCAAATGGTGATTTAAAAGAGGAAGTATATTTAGAACAACCTGAAGGATTTGTGCAGAAAAGTCAGGAGCATCTTGTGTGCAGGTTAAAGAAAGCTATCTATGGACTGAAACAGGCTCCTAGATCGTGGTATATCAAGATTGATTCCTTCTTCAAACAACGAGGGTTTCTTAAAAGTAAAAATGATTCAAGCCTATATATTAAGAAAGATAAAGATGGAAATGTTTGTTTGATATCCTTATATGTGGATGATCTTATCATTACAGGTGGAGCATATCAACTAATTGTATATATTAAAAGTAATATGTCATAGGAATTTGAAATGAAAGACCTTGGTGACTTGCATTATTGTTTAACCATTGCTTTTTGGAGAGAATCTGGTAAAACTTTCATCACTCAAAACAAGTATGCAAGGGAAATCCTTAACAGATTTCAAATGAGTGAATGCAAAACTGTATCAACTCCTTTGGATCAAAATGTCAAATTATACAATAGTGATGGATCTAAAGAAGCATATGGTACTTTGTATCGTCAACTAGTGGGTAGTCTGAACTATCTCACTACTACAAGGCCATACATATCATATTATGTTAGCATTCTTAGTCAGTTCTTGGCTAAGCCATGCGAAACACATTGGAAAGCTGCAACGCAGGTCCTAAGATATTTAAAATGAACAATTAACTTTGGTCTTTTATATACTGATGTATCTGATGTTCAATTCGCAGGTTATTCTGATTCTGATTAAGAAGGAAATCCTGATGACAGAAAATCAACTTCTGGATATGCTTTTAATATTGGTTCGAGAGTCGTGTCATGGAGCAGTAAGAAACAACCAACTGTTTCTTTGTCATCCACATAAGCTGAATATAAAGCTTTAACCAGTGCTACTTGTGAAGCCATTTGGTTGAGGTGCATTCTTGAAGATGTTAGAACACAACAAAAACAAGTTACCATAATTCAGTGTGACAATCAAAGCTCAATTAAGTTGGCACACAATCCAGTCTATTATGTCGGATCCAAACATATTGAGCTGCAACATCATTTTGTGAGAGAAAAGATTGAGTCTCAAGAAATTGAATTAATCTATTGTAATACAAGTGAGAATGTTGCTGATATTTTTACTAAACGAGTTGGAAGAATCCACTTTGAACATCTTAGACATAAACTTGGTGTTGTCAAGAATCCATTTCAGCATTAAGGAAGGCTATTAGATATAATACAACCAATGTATTCGTGTATGTTTGCTTTCCTATATATATAACTTTTATTCATTAATACAATTGAGTGTGTATCTCTTCTTACCTTTGTAGTAACACATCTCCTTCTTTAGTTTCTCTAATTCTAAGGGGTCTCCTTCCTTAGTTTGTGTAATTCTAAGGTGATTTCTACATGATTTGAAATCAAACTTTTTGGCTAATTATCCAAGCAAAAAATCTTGAAATACATATACATCATTTTATGTCATTATCATTATTGCGAATATCCAATCAGCCTCAATCTGGCCCAATATTTCTACCTTCCTCGAGTACGAAGTTCTTCAGATGAATCTTCGGCTGAGTGGACATCTGATTGACGGTGAAGCGAGCCCACAACGATACAATAATAGGAAATAATAGGATTGGTGGAGGATTTAATGAATTATTCCCATACAAGCTCTGAGCCATGACAACTGTAAGCGGATTAAAAAGACAAGTTTACAGATAGCTGTGTGATATGAAAAAGTCATACTGTATCTATCAGTTGCTGCTTTACTTAACTAGGAATTCATTCATGGTGCGCATGAGTTGGATGAGTGGGGATTGAACAGAAGACATTACTAAAACAATTTCTGAAATCCGCCATTGTTTCAGAGCATTTAGAACGTGTTACAGCGTTTGGGCATTCGGTAAACTTCTCCACAGGCTAGTCTTTTAGGTTTGAATTTATAGTTAGTGATTAACTAACAGTTGGGTAGCAATGATATGGACGGTGATGGTGAATGTCACAAAGACCAGGTGGGTCTCACATTCCTTTTATTTAGTCCAAAAGAGCACTATGATGACTCATATCCTTTGCTGCATGTGATAGCCACTGCCCGCCCAAATCTCTTTTTCTTCCTTTCATCTCCACCTTTGGTTACCTTTCAGTTTCCTTCATCTTCCTCGTTGCCGTTGCATTGCCATTGCCAGTGATCAGCTGTACTTCATGTCCTTAAAACCAATGGTCTAGAGAAGGAAACATAATCACAACTAGAGAGGTCATACGGCTTTTCTAGGCCTTTGTCTCAACTCTCCATAGAACTCGTGGCACGGGAACATCTTTGGACTTTTGTCCCCTGGTTTGGGTTTTGGTGTTTTCATTGAACAGCTGCCATTTCTGGTTTTGGGTCTCTGCTTTTCCATCGGTTTTCAAAACAAGAGGTTATTTCTAATTCCTGATTGATTTTTTTTTTGTCTTTTCGGCAATGCTTCCAAAACCATGCGCCGAGGGGCTGCACTGCAAAGAGAGCAGTCCCTTCAGCTCAGGTGGCAGGTTTGAAGGGTATCTATTATGCCAAAATTGTCTAGGATTCGCACCCGGCCTGGAACATATTATCTTTTAGCTTAGGTACTAAGTCTGAGAGGTATCTGTTCCGAAATCGCTGGAGACTTGCATCTGACCTCATCCCTTTGAAACTCATACCACTTGGTGTGGAGCAGACTGTCTTTTGTCTAAGGTGCGAGTTCTGAGGGGGTGTCTGTTCTGCCAAAACTCCCCAGGGCTTGAACCCGGCCTCATTCCCTTGAATCTCATGCCATACAGGTGGGACAGACTACAGGAATAGTGACACCCTGCTCGATGGCTAAAAACTCAGTCAAGCCTCACGAGTGAACCAATGCCTCATTGGCACTGACTGAAGTTCTGGTTTCCTAGAAAGCATTTTTAATTTTTGTTGTTGCTTTTCCCATCTCTACCCTATATGGGTGTCTGGATTATGACAGATTTGACAAAAAATATAAATGTTTCAGGCTTGGTTATACAAACTTACAATGATTTTGCTGAGGAGTTGATTCCTATCTTGGCTTTATTATTGAAAATCTGGGGTATGTTCTTTTTTAACTTGCGCATTGAGTTTCTTGAATCGTCTATTTGTTTTCTACAGATAAGATCTTGTTTTCCTTCTTGGGTGTCTGCTTTCTATCAACTGCTATAAAGATCTTACCATGGCTGCACCGAAGCTTGAAGATATCAGCCATCTTCCGACAGAACAACTGAATGTGCTTGATTATTGCATCGATTCCAATCCACCTTGGCGTAAGAGTTCTAAGCATTTTCCATTCATTTTGCCATTGATGATTTTATCTCTTTTACTTTGTTGCCTAATGTTTCAAGCAATGTTTATTATGTAAGTCAAGAGCAATTTTCTGTACTCTGTTTTTGGCATAGGCCTCTCACTTTCTAGCAGTCCATTTTGTAAGGCTAAGCTGCTAAAGGATCGGTGCTTTATTTTCCAGTCAGTGTAATTGTTTCCAATGGCCTAAAAAAGGTTTAGCAAAAATAAGTTATCTGTTGAAGACCGTCAACAGTTCATAACATGCATAGGATGGTTTTTCCTCTCATCTAGGTTTATACTGTTTTTTTAATGCAATTTTTTTTTATGAACCATGCTTGGATGTATATCCTTTTTACAGTTTCCTGTGATTGTGTTACAGTAATGCCTTATTAAGCAATCAATTGTAATGGAATAGTGCAGTTTTTATCATAGCTACTTTTGGGAGTGCATGTTAACAAACTGATCTGCTTTGATGTAGCGGAGGCAATTATTCTGGCATTTCAACATTATATTTTGATGCTAGGAACCACTGTGATGATTCCAACTATACTGGTTCCTTTGATGGGTGGTAGTGATGTAAGCAAATTTTTTGCAATTTACAACAATTTTTTTTTCTTGGGATAACTACATAATTTCTCTGATATGCCTGTTGGGTTGTTTTTATTTATTTTTGTGGAACAGAAAGATAAGGCGCGAGTAATACAAACTTTACTCTTTGTTGCTGGCCTCAACACGTTTTTACAATCATTGTTTGGAACTCGGTTGCCTACAATTGTTGGTGGTTCATTTGCCTTTGTCATACCTATTCTTACAATAATCACAGATCCATCATTGTTAAGCATTCCGAATCAAGAACAGGTTAGTTTTTAGAGCAATTAAGCATGCCACTAGTTATGAGACTAGTATCAAGCTGGCAGATGTACAGCAAGTTTTCACTTTCATCTGTCTTTCAATTCTAGGAGCTGTTGTATGAAAGAGCGAAAATTACAAGATATAGTTGTTTATTGACCAAATTTTCAGAGGTTCCATCATACAATGCGGGCAATACAAGGGGCTTTGATTGCTTCATCAAGCTTGCAGATTATCCTTGGTTACAGCCAACTTTGGGGCATCTGTTCAAGGTGTGTGGTTGCATTACCCTGGTACTTCACAGAAGTGTACTTGCCTTTAATTGTAAGGAATATTACTGTCTTGAAATTTTTACTGGTGCCACATGGTTCGTGAAGGGTTTGAAACTCAATCCAACTGGAATATTTGGTTCAGGTTTTTCAGTCCCCTTGGTATGGTTCCGGTGATTTCATTAGTTGGCTATGGGCTATTTGGGAGGGGTTTTCCTCAGGTATATGGCAAGGCATTTTACGTAATTTGTCCTGGAGATTTTGCATGAAGCCAAATTATCAGTCTACTTCAATTCGTGTGAAGCTTTTTGCTGAAAGTAAAGGGTGTTTTTCATGAATCATGTTTGTTCTCAGGAGATGCCTTAGGCACTCCCACGTTTCCATTGTTGCTTGATGTACTTTTGAGTACCATTAACCTAATTTGGTCATTTTTGGACATCAATTTAATTTCTTCTTACAGGTTGGAAAGTGTGTAGAAATTGGTCTACCAATGCTTCTCATATTCATCGCCTTTTCGCAGGTATATCAGAAATTTAGTGAACTTGGTTAAATTGGTTTTATCATACGAACTTTAGTAACCTTGCTAATTGTTTTCAAGCTGTCGTTTTGTGATGCAGTATTTGAAACATATTTATATGAAAGAACTACCTTTATTTGTACGGTTCGCACTGCTTATTTGTGTAGCCCTTCTATGGGCTTATGCTCATCTGCTTACTGCAAGTGGGGCCTATAAGCACAGACCCGAATTGACAAAAGTCCATTGTCGCACTGACAAATCACACCTATTATCAGCTACACCTTGGTATGGAATTTTATGCTCCCAACTCTGGTAAAAGGCTTATGCTTGATAACTTGATGCTTTATCCTCATTGTTCTACTAATTGCATTTCCATTGTACACTCTTGCCAAAGATTCATCATGGAATATAAGTGCCTTCCATGTCTGCAGGATAAAATTGCCCTACCCACTTCAATGGGGGGCACCTACCTTTGATGCTGGTCATACATTCGGAATGATGGCAGCAGTTTTGGTTTCCCAAATTGAGGTTAGGCATATTTTCCTATAAATTGTTCTTCTTAATTTATTGTCTGGAAGGGGTTTCTATATGTTATCATGCCTTGATTCCTTTTGGGTTTGTATGAGTTGCCTGGTGACATGTTTTTGTGAATCAAATGCAGTCAACTGGAGCATACATAGCTGCGTCTAGGCTTGCAAGTGCTACACCTCCTCCAGCGTATGTCCTTAGTCGTGGCATCGGCTGGCAGGTATTTAATACATAATACGCTTTTACTCTGGATTTTAGAAACTCTCAGTATAGTATTTTACTCTCAGTTGTCTTTCTTCACTTCTTATTGTTTTGTGAAACGAATTTTATTTAACATCCATGGAAGACCCTGAGGATCTATTGGACCAACAAAACAATTACAATTTTACAAAGACTTTTTCTGAACTTACAGGCAATCTTTATGGACCCTAAAAAATGAAAATATATCCAACACACTGTACTTTTGTCAAGTCTAAACTACCTAGATACATTCTCCAATATTTCAAAGCCTGTGCTTTATGAATCTTATGCTCAATTTTCTGTATTGTGGTTTATAACAGGGCATTGGGATACTACTGGATGGTCTTTTTGGGACAGGAACTGGTTCTACAGTCTCTGTGTAAGGACAGTACTTTCAGTTTTAGAATGCATGCAACAGTGAAAATAACATCTAGAATTCTTTCTTTTCCTAGAGCTTATGACCTGCATCCAAAATTTACAGCCGGGGGCCATAACGTCTTGTTTCAGTGAGAATGTTGGACTTCTTGGAATAACTCGAGTTGGCAGTCGCCGTGTGGTGCAAATAGCAGCAGGATTCATGATCTTCTTTTCAATCTTAGGTCAGCGATGATTTCTTCTCTTTTTTCTTCCTTAGAATTATGCTCTTCCTTTTAGTTTAATGTTGCAGCACAAGCCTGTGGTACTATTTTATGCTCTTCCTTACATTTTTTGTGTTGTTATAGGGAAATTTGGAGCCCTCTTTGCATCAATACCTTTCTCAATATTTGCGGCATTATACTGTGTCCTATTTGGGATAGTTGGTAAAGTCCATTTTGAATCTTGTTAAATTCATGGGGATTCTTTGCACTTCCTCGTGAATGTTTCATGGTTCCTAATTATGATCTGTTGCTGTTGCTATTTGCAGCGGCAGTTGGTCTTTCTTTCTTGCAGTTTACCAACATGAACTCGATGCGCAATCTTTTCATTATTGGTGTTTCCTTCTTTCTTGGGTTATCTATTTCACAGTACTTCAATGAGTTTGCTACTGTTCATCTAGATCAGTCTGTCTCTTCTCTTGCTAATGAACCTCAGGCATTCCATGGACCAGTTCATACAAGGGCCTCATGGGTGAGTTAAACATGCTAGCTCTGGATTTCCAGGATTTGTATGTGCTAGATCAAAATGTTGTACTATTCATGTGTCGAAATCTAATTCATTTCCTTGTATCTTTCTGTGCTTTCATTGACCCTGTTTGGTCATTTGTGGACATTTCTTTCTTGTGGTTGCAGTTCAACGATTTCCTAAACACAATTTTCACCTCTGCACCGACAATTTCACTGATCATTGCAGTATTCCTAGACAACACACTGGCAGTTATGGAAGCCAAGAAGGATCTGGGAGTTGTGGGAGCCAAGAAGGATAGAGGAATGCCATGGTGGGTTAAATTTCGGACATTTAAAGGGGATAGCCGTAATGAGGAGTTCTACACGCTTCCATTCAATCTGAACAAGTTCTTCCCTCCTACATGACAATGATGATGGTCTTTCGTGTACAGAGGAAAACTGTAAAATTCACTCTGAAACTCGTGAATGGATTTGGATTGGATCTTGATTCTGATAGCTCGAAGCCATCAATGCATGTACTTACAGCCTGTGTTGATGGGCAAACACAAATCCTCAGAAGTTGGACCTACAGTTCTCTCATAAAGATTTTATCCACTTTTTATCAGTGTGAATTGGTCAATTTGGAAGGTGAGTGGCCATGGCAATACAAAATTCTCTGTTCACCGAGTCATTTATTTTTTGGATTACATATTTAATAAAGATGATGAAAATGTTACGACACTTTGAAGCATTGTTTTGTTTTTTTAATGAATATGGAAATGGTGAACAGCTTCATCTATAAATAATGGAATAGATAATGGATACATCATGTGAGACACTACATGAAATTAAATATTTTATGTGAAATATGAACCATTTTTAGATACGATAACTTGTCATCCTAAATGAATGTGGAAATGGTGAACAACTGCATCTATATTTATTATGTGAGACATCATAACAAGATTGGGCATAATTTCGGTAAGACATTTCATACATGCAATTATGACATGTGACATTTGTTAAGATGTATACGATATCTTATTTTGTACTCTTAAATGTATAAGATCAAATTATGTATAAATTATAGATGTGTGGTTATAATGAAATGGGTTGAGATGTTGAGATTAAAATAAACGACTTTAGGTTGCAAAAGATGAAAAAAATGCGTGTATGGATAAACTCAACTTGAAAATTGCTAGGCACCTATTATGCATCAAAATTCCCCAAAATAACATAAAACAAGAAGAAACAACATTCCACTACTTAAGTACGCAAAAAATGATAAATAACTATCCTTTTGGAGGGTGCAACTTTCTTTACAATATATTTTAGATATTAAAAAAACAATATATTTTAGATATTAAAAAAATAAGACGATGAGATGATTCCAAACTAGATCTCCTTGGTGTGTAGAGGAGATAAAGTGTACAATTACAATTCAATTCTGGAGCTTGCATAATTACAATTGGAGATCTAGCCAACCAATAGACATAATATTAATATGATGATAAAAATGTAATTTCACAATATATAGGGCTTAACATGCTCTCCCCTTCAAACAATTGTTGTCCTCAACACTTAAATTGATTAACTTTGGAATTTTTTGCATGAAAAATTCATCTTCCCATGTTGCCTCTTCTATTGGAAAGTTCTTCTACTTGATAAGTTACTCTTGAGATTTCATAGATTCTTGATCATTCTCTGAATGATTGTTTCAGGTTCTAATAATAATTTATTTTTTTCATCAATTTTTGGTAAAATAGTATGGGCTGAGATATTGTCACCAATTGCCTTTTTTAGGAAAGAAACATGGAACAATGGATGTACATGTGAAGTTGGCAATAACTCCAATTTATAAGCCAGACTTCTAATTCTTTGCAACATCTTGTAGGGACCATAGTACTTTGGTGCTAATTTGTGGCAAGAGCTATCCATTGAGCTGCAGAGCATTTAATGCTGTTGCAGCAGGCTTGATGACCCTTGGATCTTAAGCTGCTCGAGATCCAACGGTCATCAAGCTTGCTGCAGCAGCATTAAATGCTCTGCAGCTCAATGGATAGCTTTTGCCCTAATTTGTTGTCCTTTAGTGGATGTACATGTGAAGTTGGCAATAACTCCAATTCATAAGCCAGACTTCCAATTCTTTGCAACATCTTGTAGGGACCATAGTACTTTGGTGCTAATTTGTTGTCATTGAGGGACATATGTTTGTATAATTGTAGCCTAAAAAATACTCAATATTCCACTTCAAATTCCTTTTCACTATGATGTTGATATGTTTATTGTTTCATCCTATTTTGTGCTATAACATCCTAGTTTGTGCTATAACCAAGTTATCCTTTAATAACTGAAGAATTTGTTGGTGCTCTATGTGATCTTCCATTGCTTGAACCTTAGCTTTCTCTTTCAAGGATGGTGTGATGGGAGGATGACAGCCATAAAGTGCCATAAATGTTGACATTTTTGATGAAGTATGGAAACTTGATGTGTTGTACCACCATTATGCTAAGGGCAACCACTTGACCCATTGTGTTTGTTTATTAGATGCAAAGCAATGAAAATACCCTTCTAAGTATTTATTCAAAATCTAATTTTTCTCATCAGATTGAAGACGGTTAGAGGAGTTGTGAGTTAACTTAGTGCCCAAACAAAAAAATAATTCCTTCTAGTAATTACCAGTGCAAATTGGATCTCTATCACTTACAATAATCTTGGGGATTCCATGTAGTTTTTGAATTGTTTCCATGAACACTGCAACTATTGTACTTGCTTTTAAGAGGATGATAAAATGAACATACTTTGTGATACAATCCACCACTACCATGATGACAGTTTTTCCTTCCAACTTTGGTAAACTTGTGATAAAATCCATTCAGACCTCTTCTCAACTTTGACTTGGTATGGTTAATGGGTGTAAACGAATTGGCATCTTAATTGTCTCTCCTTTGTTTTGTTGACAAATCAAACATTCTACCACAAACTTTTGCACATCAATTTTAAGACCTTTCAAAAAGAAATCCTTCTTAATCCCGTGGTACATTTTTAAGAACCTTGAATGTTCTCCTATAGGAGAAGTGTGCAATTCTAAAAGGATATTTTGTTTGAGTTGATAATTTTTATATAATGTAGGCGATCTTGGTACCTTAGTGAATTATTCTTCCACAAATTTATTTAGTCAATTGGGGTCCTCTTGTAGTTGTTGAATATTTTTGCACGCCTTTTGATATTGTCTCCGTTTTGTTATATCTTCTTCTACCCAATCAGATTGCATAATGGAAATACCACAAAGTAAGCCTTCAATGTCCTCTTTTTTCGAAAGTGTATCAACCACCACATTTTTTTTTCCAAATAATTTCAAAGTCATAGCCTAACATCTTTGAAACTCATTTTTGTTGCTTGGTTGAATGATGCCTACATCTAACATTTCTCGATCTAATTCTTCAATCTCACTCTTTTGTGCATTGGGTACCTATAGGGTCTAATGTTAGGTGGAACACTTATATGACACTTCTTGGTTGCAAGTGAATAACATGGTCATGATCTTGAACATGTGGAATACATTTAGGCATCTCTCCCAATACCTTGAAATGCTAGTTGATAACTTGTTGGAGACCCACATGAATAGAGGGTATAGATGCTTGAACATCTAATGAGCACAATTTTACAATTACTCCATGGTATCCCTTTTTCAACATTTTCGTCATGATGTTAGAGCTTATCACTTTAGAGGGTTTCCCCGAAATACATTTGAGTTCACTTTCATTTTCTTCTTAAGAGAATCTCATGAACATTTACTGAAAATTAAGAGCTACCATTCCCAATGATTGTAGCCATTGGACCCCTAGTACAACATCAACACCACCCATTTGGATTGCAATCATTGGGTTATCCAATGAATACTAACCCATTATAAGCTTCATATTATGGCATTTCACTGAACAATTTATAGTACCTCCATCTACATTCATTGCTTGATATTTTGGTGCGAGATATATAAAGCAATTGAGAAGTTTGACTAATCTACAAAAAATGAAGTTATGGGTACTACTAGAATCAATCAACATGGTTAGCTTTCCCCTTTTGATATATCCTTTTCATCCTAAGAGTTTGAGGAGTGTTAATGCCGACCAATACATCATATGATATGGTTGGAGTAGTCATTATAGAAATTTTGAGGTCTAAAATGGGTGTCTTAAGAGATGCAATACAATATTATGAGTTTGTCATTTTGTGGGGAAATCATATTAGCAACTTACCTTTTACACTACAATCTATGTAAACCATGGTTAAATCAAATTGAAAAGTTGTAAAGAAACGAAATTAATTAAAAACACTACATTGATGTGACTAGAAATAAACGAATGTGAGTACAAATAAAAGTGAGTTTAAAATTTTTGTTCTTTAACAATTAATATTTTGAAATAAAATATATAAACGTATATATATTCATTCGAAACATAATATTTAAAAACCCATCTATAACATAATATACTAGCACCATCCATATTAATAAGATTAATAATATACGTAGACATATATATATATATATATTTGAATTATTAATAGTTATCTAATAGTTGAAGTTAAGCTAATAGTTGTAAAATCATTGAAGTTAAGCTAATAGTTCTATCTAATAGTCAATTTAAAAGTTAATATATCAACGATTGCAATTCAAGTAAAAGTCACGATTGGAGTTGACATTAAGCTAATAGTTGTATCATAAATGAAGTTAAGCTCATAGTTGTATCTATTAATAGAATAGTTGTATCTAATAATCGAATAGTTGTATCTATTAATCAAATACTTGGATCTAATAATTGAATAGTTGAAGTTGAATTTTAATTTTTCCAACTATCATGAACTGTACTTATCAGATGTTAACTAAGTTATTTATTTTTTATTTTTTTGAAATTATTAATTATGAATTTTGAACGACGCCCATAGAATCAATCTAGGAAGTGTCTTCACAGTACACATGTGTCATTATCGTCCGTAGATGAAAAATCATAGATGGTAGTCCACCACAATATTCTAAGATATATGCCTATCAACGTAAAGATATATACATCTATCGATGTAATTAGCTGGATACCCAAATATGAAATGGAGGAGTTTATTAGGAGTATGACTTTTACACAAATGTACATTAGCTAGACTCCTATATGCCAAATGTACTTCGACTAAGCATTAAGCGATTAGAGTTGGAGTTAAGCTAATAATTGTAGAATCACTGGAGTTAAGCTAATATTTGAATCTAATAGTTATCCAATATAACCGTGATTAGAGTTGAAGTTAAGCTAATAGTTATCCAATATAACTATGATTAGAGTTGAGTTTAAGCTAATAGTTGTAGAATCATTGGAGTTAAGTTAATAATTGTATCTAATAGTTAATTTAAAAATTAATATATCAACAATTATAAAAGTCATCATTGGAGTTGAAGTTAAGCTAAAAGTCATCATCGAATGGTTGAAGTTAAAGTTTAATTTTTCCAACTAAGAGTGGTATCTAATAGTTAATTTAAAAGTTAATATATGGACAATTGCAGTTCAAGTAAAAGTGCATGATTGAAGTTGACATTAATATTTGTATAATCAATGGAGTAAAGCTTATAGTTGTATATATTAATCGAATAGTTGTATCTAATAATGGAATAGTTAAAGTTAAAGTTTAATTTTTCCAACTATCACGAATTGTACTTATAAGATGTTAACTAAACTATTTTTTTTTTTGAAATTATGAATTATGAATTTTGGACGACGTCCATATAATCAATCTAGACAACACACTTGTCTCATGATCTTTCGTAGATAACAAAACATAGATGATAATCCACCCAAAAGTTTAAGATATATACGCCTATTGACATAATTATATAATAAAATATATACTAAATATATTCTAAAATATCTAAATATAATAGCACATACTTTAAATTATTTTAAAAAATTGAAAACCAAAGAATCAAGAAAGTTAGAATAATATATAAGATCATAATATAACGATAACATATAATATATAAAAACATATTATAATATTCATTATATATTATATATTACACGTAACATAAGTATGTAATATGTCAAATTTCGGCAGAGCAAAAGGTCCAGAGGGGTTTCGTTTGCTTGGTGGCCCAAGATCAAAACCTGCTGTTCCTCGGAGGCAACATTTAAATCCAACCATGCTAAGGGTTGGTGCGGTCCAGACCGGGTGCGATTCCTAGGTGATTTCGACGGCTTAGATTCCCTTGCCTCGTGGTTTCTCAGACCAAATAATCGCCCAACAAGTCACAGGGCACTCAAACATAAAAAAACCCATAAGTATATAATATAATATATTTTATATATTGTCATAACACATTATTATATATTACGTTATATATTATCTCAACTTATATGATAATTTTTTTATAATATTTTATTTTTCAAACAATTTTAAAATATGTGAATATGTTTTTTTAATATTTTATTATTTTTCAAATATTTTAAAATTATATGAGTTTTTTTATATGTAATTTTATCATGCTTTAAAAGTATAAACAATTAAATAAATGTTTATCAAATTTATGTAGTATAAAGACATGGTTATTTTTCTAGATATATATGTTGTTTTTTCCAAAAAATATGAAAAGATAATTTTATTATTATATTGAAAAAGAATAAAATAAGTATGTTGTTGTATGATTTCAAAAATACTTATAGAACTATTATGGTTAACTATGGGTTTTTATTCACCATTATAAATGTGACAAATAACATCTTAGCTTGAGCAATGCCACCTCAACGATGAGATATAATGTTATCCTCTAAAATGTGATTGGTAGTTTATTAACTCAAAGTTTTGCTTGTTGACAATAATCAAAACAAGAAAAAATAATGATTTTCCTTTTTAGCTTCAACTAAATCAAGGTATTCCCTGTTTAACCAATGCTCAACATACCTTGTTAGCTCCCACTAGATCAAGGTCTTCCTTATTTAGTCAAGAGATAATCTATCTCACTAGCCCCCATATTGATTAAGGTATTCCTTGACGGATCCAACTACTCTAAAGGAAAACACACTAATTTATCTTACCAATTTATTGGTTGGTAAAATGCCCGTGTTCTCATTTTGGACAAGGAAAATACCTTAATTCACCCTAAAGAAAATACACTAATTCACCCTAATAACATTCTTGTTGGTATAAAGTTTTCCTTGTTGGCATTTGCATGTCTCGTCACATGTTGGTGGAAAGGTTGAGATGGCCCTTTCCAAATCAAAATTAATGTTGTAAAAGGAGATAGAAGGTTTTTATGCATTTATTTCTACATATGTGGCTTTTTTATATACATCTTGAACCTTCTTGGATGAATTTCTATCCCTCAAATATACATTTCCAAATAATACACATCATAAAGAAAAAGCGTGTGAGCTAAAAAGAGATTCATGCTTATTTTTTTCCCTTCATCCTCTAAAATCCTTCGAGAACACCAAGTACCTACTTAACCTTCAATCCTTCGAGAACACCAAGTACCTACTTAACCTTCAATCCTTCAAGACCACCAAGTACTTACTTAACCTTCAACCACAACGACAAAAACAAGTGGAGATAAGGGGCATCCATTTATAAGATCCCCTGATAGGGTAAGTGTTAAATGAAGATGTAGCTTCAGAATATAATCGTATTCTATTATATTTGTTTTGTAAAATCTTAAAAGGAACAATGTTATATTGTATTTGTGAAACATGTAATGTCAGCTCAAGAAATAAAATGATATTGTATTTTATCCTCACAAAAAGACAAGTCAATTCCATAAAGAAAAGTCATCTAAAAAACAAGTATAAATAGAGGGGTCGCCCTCCTCATTTGGGATATACACTTACAACAAGAAAATTCAAGGAAGAGGTTTTCTCCAGCTAAGAAGAATATTGTTTTGGGTTGTAGAGGACTTGGAAGACATCTATCTCTTGTTCTAGGGTTTGTCTAGAGTTCCTCTATCTTTCTGTAAGAGAGCTCTAAGCTTCTTGTTAACACTGTGACATTGTACTTGGTTGACAAATCTATACTAAGAAGTTCTGTTGGTTTTTTCCTGTGAGAGGGTTTTCCCAGGATAATTTTTTATGTGTATTGTTGAATGTATTTCCTTCAGTGATCCTTATGCATGCACATATTATGATGTGACATGTTAAATGAATGAAAGTCTAACTTAACTGCTTGTAAGTTAAAATTCTAACTTCGTATTAGAGCCGTGCTGAAAGAATTCATTGCAACAACCATAACAATTGCAACAACTACTACTGTTGGAGATTAGGGATTATTACTTCTAACCTTTCCATCCACAGATCAAGCTTGGCCTTAGCATCATTGAACTATCCCTAGGAGGGCACATCTTTTTGTGGAGGCATAATTTAGATATGAGAATTTTCATTTTTTACCTAGTTTTTGTTGAATCGAGAAAACTAGGGTTTCTAGTTTTTGCATGTTCTATCCACAAATATGAGTGAAAAGAAGGCTCAATCAACTCGCCTTTGAAGGGAGAATATTTCCAGTGGATCAAATTCTCCATTGAAGAACTTTCATTTTTTACCCTCCTGCTAGGGTTTCTAGAACTAGATTTGACAAGATGACAAATAACACTAAGGTTGATGAGAAGCTTGAAGGGGATGATAACTTCAGGGCATAGAAGTATAGGATGCTCCTCATCCTAGAAGAAAATGACTTGGAAAAATATGTTGAAGAAGAGGTTCCAGATCCAGAGGGAGATGAAGCTAAGGCAAATCATAAGAAAAATATGGTTAAGGCAAAGAGAATCGTAGCAGACTCCATCAAGGATAATTTGATCCTTCATTTCTCATCTTCCAAGGCTCCGAAGAAAATGCTTGATTCTTTTACTAAGTTGTCTGGAGGCAATAATATCAACCAGAATATGACATTGAGAACATAGCTCAAGAATGTGAAGATGTAGAACTGAGAAACAATTCAATCATACTTCACAAGAGTTACCCAAATCAAAGAACAACTTGAAGCCATTGGAGACATATTTGAAGAAGTCAAAATAGTGATGACTACATTGAATGGTCTCCCAAGGTCATGGGAATCATTTATTCAAAGAATATGTTCCAGAAGGGAGCTAACAAAGTTTAGCATGTTATGGGAAGAATGCACTCAAGAAGAAGCTAGACAAGTAGCAAGAGAAGAAAAGTTGGGTAATGATGAAGATCAAGCACTAGAAACTCATACAAAGAAAGAAAAGAGTAGAAAAGAAGTTCATCCTTCAAATAAGTCTCCAAAGTTTCAGAAGTCTCAAAGGACTCAAAGGGATTACTCAAATGTTAGATGCTATATCTGCTAGAAGATGGGACATATTACAAGTAATTGTCCTCAAATAAGAGATCACATCAGAAAATGAAGGAATTAAAGACACCATTCTCATGTTGCAGAAGATGATGAACCTGCTCAGAAGAAAGCAAGAGAAGATGATTAAAGTGAAGAAGAATATGTGTTAATATTCGCTCTTACAGAGACTGTCAGTCATGGAAGTAACACATGGCTTGTTGATAGTGGTGCTTCTAAGCACATGACTGGTTATAAGGATTCCCTCTCAAGTTTGATTCAAAAGGATTCACCTCATAAAGTGAATCTTGGAGATGATTATCAATATCCTATTAAAGGGGTAGGAAAATCCTCCTACAAGTTAGATTCCGAAAAGTCCATGAAGATGAAAGATGTGTTATATGTATCTGGTTTGAAGAAGAACCTCCTATCCATTTCAACATTGGATAAGAAGGGATTTAGAGTTGATTTTGTTGATGGATAATTTCTCATGTGGCCAAAAGGGAAGCCCATTGATGATGCAGTCGTGACTGGGGTTGAAGGAGGACTATACAAATGGAAGAGACACTTAGATTCGGCACTAGTAAACAATACTGTGAATCCAAGTGAACTATGACATAGAAGACTTACTCATTTGAATTACAAAGCATTGCCAATCGTGAGCAAGGTGGTAACAAGTTTGCCAAAGATCCAAGTAGAGCATGATGGTGTATGCCAAGGATGTGCACAAGGAAAGAATGTGAAGAGTTTTTTCCCCAGCAATAACAAGCAAAGATAAGTATTTAATTCTTTATGAAACAAGTGTCATTTATTTAAATTGTTGTCTTATTGATAAATAACACATTTTTTTTGTTTTGTTTAAATTAGTGTCGGTTCACCCTTGTGTGTTGGGTATATGTTATATTCTTTGCATGTGCATGTGGAGGGGAGGTGTGCATGTCAGCGTTGTGTCCTACGATCCCTATTAAAAATATGTAATTGAATCTTGGTTAAGGGATTGGAGTCTATTTTCTAATCCGGGTGAACGGATTAGGGTATTGGATGTTGTTGAATACCTATTGTTTGTATTATGAGGATTCATAATGATAATGAGAAAATAGGAGGTGAGGCTCCAAGGTTTGCTGGTTTTTCCAATTAAGGGTTTCCATGGTAAATCTATGTGTTTATGTGTGAATGCTATGGTGTAATCTCCATTTTGCTTAAAAGAATATGCATGCTTTTATTCTCTACACAGGTTTAAAACTTACATTGTGGACATTTATGTCACATGTTGCAGAATAAATTATGGAGAATCCACATCAGAAGATTTCAAATTTGTTTATAGAGAAGCTGGGATTGAGAGGGAGGTCACTACTCCCTACAATCCTCAATAAAATGATATAGCAGAAAGAAAGAATCGAACAATAATGGAAGAACTAAATGCCATGATTCATGATCAATACTTACTAATGCACCTATGGGAAGAAGCAGCCATGACTGTTGTATATGTACAAAATAGAATCTCTCATAGTGCACTTGGGAACAAGACACTAAAAGAGGTGTTTACAGAAGAAAAGCTAGAAGTCAACCACCTGAATATATTTGACTGTCCAATGTATGTGCATGTTACCAAGGAGAAAAGATCAAAGTTGGATCCTTCAGGAAAGAAGGGGACATTTGTTGGATATATTGAGACATCGAAGGCATATAGAGTCTATATCCCGAGCTACATATAGACTGAGATTAGCAGAGATGTCACCTTCGATGAGGATGCATATTTTAATAGATCCATATAGAATCATTTAGATGAGGTTCATGATGAAGAGACTGTAGATCCTAGAGTTGTAGAGACAAGTGTAGATGATGGGGTTCCAGAAGAGCATGTTACATAGGATGACCATGATATGGAAAAACCACAGAGACCTGCAAATCCACCTCGAGAGATGATTAATCATAAGAGAAGAACAACTTCGGCTTGAGAAATTATTCAAGGTGCAGAGAGGTATGGTGCACCAGATGGATCCTCCAGAGAAAGCAAGAGACCACAACCATATTCTAGTTATGTAGCATTGTTAGGTGACATCATTGATGCAAAACCTTCCAATTATGAAAAAGCATCCAATAAGAAAGTATGGAAGGTTTCCATGATCAAGGAAGATTAGTCTATTATGAAGAATGATGTTTGGGATGTGGTTCTGAGACCGGAAGGGAAGTCAGTGGTGACTTCCAAATGGATTTACAAGACGAAGCATTTAGCAAATAGAAGTGTCGAGAAATATAAGGCAAGGTTCGTGTCATGTGGTTTCTCCTAGAAAAAAGTATAGATTATGAGGAAACATTTTCTCCTATGGCTAGATACACTTCGATTAGAGCTATACTTGCGATGGCTGCAAAGATGAAATGGAAGGTACACCAGATGGACATAAATACAACTTTCTTTAATGTTGTAATAGAAGAAGAAGAAGGGTACGTGGAATAACCACAAGGATTTGAGACACATGATAGGAAGACACATGTGTGTAGGTTAAAAAAGGCCTTGTATGGGTTGAAGCAAGCACACAGAGCATAGTATGGAAGAATTGACAATTTTCTGATGAGCTTGGGCTTTACAAAGAGTAAAGAAGATCCCAACCTTTACTATAAGGTTATGGATGATGGACCAATGATATTATTGTTATACGTAGATGACATGTTTCTGACAGGAGCCGAGGAGCTCATAAGTAAATGTAAGGAGAAGATTGCTATAGAATATGAGATGAAAGACCTAGGTATGATGCACTATTTCTTGGGGCTAGAGGTATGGCAGAGACCAAATGCGGTTTTCCCGAATCAAGGAAAATATGTTGTAGAGATCCCGAAGAGATTGGGATTGATGGATTGCAAGGACATACCTACACCGATGGTGATAAAACTAAATTTATTGAGTGTTAATTCATCAAAGATAGTGGATTCTACCAAGTATAGACAGAGATTGGTTCGTTGATGTACCTAATGAACACAAAACAAGATATATGCTTTGTTGTGAACACATTGAGTTAGTATATAGTTTATCTGATATGTGTTCACTTGATTGCTACAAAGGATGTGATGGGGTACTTGAAGGGTACAATTGACTATGGACTCAGATATGTTTTAGATTATGAGTTGAGACTACATGGCTATGCTGATTCAGATTGGATTGGTAGTGTTGTCGATAAGAAGAGCACTTCAGGATGTTGTTTCAGTCTCGGGTCAACTATGATTTTGTGGCTCAGCAGGAAGCCGACTAGTGTGGCTTTCATTACGATCGAGGTAGATTATATAGCAGCATGTTCAACCAAAGGTGAAGCTGTGTGGCTTCGAAATTTGCTTGCAGGATTGTTTGATCTCAAGTTAGAGGTGACTTGTATTTATTGTGACAACCAGAGTTGCATAAAGTTGCATTAGAGGAAATTTGAGGTCTAAAATGGGCCTTCTAAGGAAAATAATAAAATAATAGTTAAAATAATAAAATAATATTTATTAATTTTGGAGGAAGAAAGAAAAAAATTACTTTTTTTGTTCGTATTTTCGACATATCTCCCTGTGTTTTTACTCAAATTTTGAGCGAGAGCACAATTCATTGGATGCAAAATTAAATTTTGCATCCATAGAGTGCTCCCACTCGAAATTTGAGTAAAAACACAGGGATATATGTTGAAAATACGAACAATTTTTCTTTTTCTTTTTTTATGAAAAATACGCCAAGTCAACCATTATGGTTGACTCATTTTATTGAAATTCTATTGGTTATTGAATTCCAACTCATCAAGAAATTATGGTTGGCTTTTTTCTTATAAGGCCCATTTTATACCCCAAATTTTCTCTAATGTCAGAGAACCTTGTGTTTCATGATAAGTCCAAGCACGTCAAGATTAGGTACCATTACATTCATGATATGGTACATAAGGGAATCGTGAAGCTCCAGTATGTTGTGATAGACGAGCAAACAGTTGATTTGTTAACCAAGCCTTTGTCAAGGGTAAATTTTGAATTCTTCAGGGACAAGCTTGGAGTGGTTTAGATGGACTTCCCTCGTGAGAGAGAGTGATGAGTTACATATGTGATTCCAGGAGGTAGTAGCATACTGAGTGTGGTATCATCGGGTAGTCATTCACGTACTAGTCACCTAGATTCTATGTGAGCTAGGTGAAATTGCGTAATGACATAAGGTCCGAATGGACGCTGCGACCTGTAAGGTCCAAAAGGACGATGAGGTTGCACCCACTAGTGAGATGTTATGCTGAGATCCTAAATGCATGATGTAATCAAAGGGATTGCTCATACAAAACTTCTAGTGATGGATAGATTCGTGAAAAAGTCAACATGTAAATGGTGAAGTACAAGATAATAGAAGCACTATTGAAGATTATGTCGAAAGAATACCCTCCTTGCTGAGAGGGAGTGTTAAATCAAGATGCAACTTCATAATACATTCTTCTTGTATTATATTTGTCATGTAAAACCCTAAAAAGAACAATGTTATATTGTATTTCTAAAACATGTAATGTCGGCTCAAGAAATAAAATGATATTGTAGTTTATCTTCACAAAAAGACAAGTTGGCCCCATAAGGAAAAGTCACCCAGAAAACAAGTATAAATAAAGAGGATGCCCTCCTAATTTGGGATATACACTAACAACAAGCAATTTCAAGGAAGATGTTCACTCTAGCTAAGAAGAAGATTGTTTTGGGTTGTAGAAGACTTGGAAGATAGATATCTCTTGATCTAGAGTTCCTTTATCTTTCTGTAACAGAGCTCTAAGCTTCTTGTTAACATTCTGACATTGTACTTGGTTGACGAATCTACACTGAGAAGTTCTACTGGGTTTTCCCACGATAAATCTTTATGTCTTTGTGTCTATTGTTGAATGTATTTCTTTGAGTGGTCCTTATGCATGCAATTATTATGGCGTGACATGTTAAATGGATGAAAGTATAACATAATTGCTTGTAAGTCAAAATTCTAACAACAAGGAAAGAAAATGCGAACCCATTTATCAAAAGAGGAGAAGATAATAGAACAAACAACATTCAATGCAATTAACAAAACCTATATTCAATTCCAGTGAAACAACATTAAACGAGGAAAGAACCAACATACTTTCTCATTATCCTTAGAGAGGTATAGTTTGATGATAAAAGATGGAAGCTTCCTCATTTTGACATAATACAACCCCTTGTAATGTACCGGATTTCCCTGGCAATGTTTTGGGAAATGGTGTATGGAATTTTCCCTTTTTTGCTTCAACTAACAACCATAGTTGTAAGATGTTTAGAGAACACTTAACCTCATAATAAATGATCATTCCCATAGACTACATCCATGCATATAATAAGATCATTGTTTACTTAACTTGTAATTACTTAGCCTTCTCTGATGAGTTCTTCTAAGAGGATCATCATTTAAGACACCCATGCACAATATCCTCCCCTCTATTTTTCATCTACAAAACATATTTACACAATAAGAAATTACTACTGATACATATGATTAATTATATCACTCCCATAGTCAAGGTTATCTAAACATAAATATGATGTTAAGCAATGATAACCATTTCAAAGTATACATATTACTCTTTAACCAAATGATTGGATGACAAACAATTCTTCCATGACAAGATAGTCATTACAATGATTATGTTCCCTTACATGACCATGAACATACCTATAATTAGAGCTTGATAACAATAGAAATAATAAAATTCTTGATTACATTACACGAATAAAGGACATTAATATCCCATAGTATAAAATCCAGTAATGCCAAGAACTATGATGCTAAGAGCCAAAGGACTAACCAATCACAATTGAAGAGCAACAAAGGATTATTCATGCAATCAAATTATTTACATCAACACTATCTGACTACATCTTTCAGCCTCTTAAGTACATGATAATGAAGAATACTTATCTGGTTTAATATAGACTGATGCGACTGAAGGTTTGACTTCGACTTTCCACCCAACTATCTCGCACTGTGTCCAACGTTCATTCAAACCGCCAAGAGGCCACCCCCAAACTGGGCCGAAATCCACTAGGGTAAAGAACAAGGGAACCCTATCCCCAAAAATTTACTCTGTCTTTACTTTAAAGTTTTTTACTTGCTCCCTTTTACTAAGATTTTGGGCGAAATGAGGCCTTTAGACAAAACCGAAGGACCTAAGTTCTTCGTACATTACACAAAACTTCTCAACTCTTAATTATTAAGATAATATAATCTTCTTTTATTTTATCATACTTAACCATAAGTCTTGATTATTAAGACAATAGAGTCCTCTTTTATTTTATCAGACTTAACCATAAGTCTTGATTATTAAGATAATAGAGTCTTCTTTTATTTTATCAGACTTAACCATAAGTCTAATTTTTTTATTCATACTTTAATAAAATCCATTTGAGTTAGACTTTTAATAACAAACTTATAATCCATCATCCATACTTTAATGAAATTAGACTTTGGCGAAGTTTATAGAATCCCTTAGATTTATTCATACTTTAATGGAATTAGACTTGGCGAAGTTTATAGAATCCCTTAGATTTTTTTTTTTTAATAACAAGCTTAAATAAATAGCTTATCCATTCTTAAATGGAATTTGACACATTCTTTTGGCNCGATCGGACGACCGCGGTCGTCGGACGTGACCGCTCACGCGACCGCGGTCGTCCGATCGGTGCAAATGGTCGGTTCGAAAGCCGACTCCCATTCTTTTTAATAAAGAGCTCTGAGTAAGGAGTTGTCTAAGGAGGCAACGATTTTTTCTCCACGTGATGTCTAATCAATCGTTTCCTCTCTTGTTCTAGAAACCCCATAGCTAAGTCTTTGTTTCCAACTAGAGTTTTTTTTTCCCCCTAACCAGGAACCTGTATATATGAATACAGCAGAGCTAGAGCAGGAGTAGAGCACGGAGTCACTTTTGTAGCAGTAAACTTGGGCTGAGGCCAGTCTTAGTTTTTTGAATGTCAGAACGATCTGTCGGCAAGTAAAATTGTCACCGTGCTTGCCACGATGGGACAAGGATCTTCTTCTTGAACATATTCCTTGATGGATCTATGATGAAATTTGAGCAGAAAGCTCAAAAATTACATCTTTGCACCAGAAGCAACAAGTTTACCACATAAGTCCTAAGCAAAGGAATTGTTGATCAAGCTAGCTTGATTGACTAAGCTGGGTGTGATGAAAACTTGAAAAGTGCAAGCTGTCCGACCTTACGATGCCCTTTTTTGTTTTTGCAGGTTTTTTGGAAGACTTCTACTGCATTCGCGACAATAGAAAAATAGCCCCTTTTGTGGATCCTCTTACTCCTTCAATTACCACCAGTGGAAGGGGGACATGGAGATTCAATTGCATGGAAAAGGACTCTACAGAGTCACAATGGAAACCGAGATAGAGCCAAATCATGTCGTAGACAAAGCAAGATACTGGAATAAGATGGATGAAGCTTTTGGGTTTCTGTGCCTTTCGATTTCCAAAGATATTCATTTCCATGTCACTGGATTGAAGAATCCGAAGGAAATTTGTGATAAACTTGTCGATATCTTTGATAAGCAAGATGACATGACGATTTAACGGCTAGAGAATGAGTTGATTTCTCTTCACCAGGAAAAATTCGAAACTCTGAATGAATTCTTCACCAAATTCAAGCACCTAGTGCTCCGGTTGAAGTAGTGTGAAGTGGAGAAAGAGGATGATCAGCTCATTCTCTCCATTCCCTCCAAACATGGACCAGATTACTTAGTTTTTGTTTCCACATTCCATACCGAAAAGCTAACAACCCCAAATTGGAAAATGCATACTCTCAATGCCTTCATTGAGTCCCTCACAAACAGGCATGACAAGCTTGTGCAGATGGGGATCATCAGATCCTCCAAAGATCAAGCACTGTTTGCTTCGAGGCCCAAAGCTACAAATGGTAAGGGAAATCAAAAGAATCAAAAGACTAAGTTTGATGCTCCCAAGCCAAAGGAGAAGAACCAACAATAAGATGAGCCTTCCGGCTGAAAGAAAAACAAGAACAAAGGGAACCAAGGCAAAGAAAAGGTCAAGTGTTCCTATTGTGGGAAGGGATTTCACCTCGAACATTCCTGCATGAAGAAAAATATTGATGAAATGACTCTTCTCCTTAAGGGGAATAAGATCAATCTTCCTGAGAGTGTTAGGAAGAGAGATAATCATGATTGGGACATCCAACCAAAAAGAGGACATGCTCTCATGGAAACTTGTTCGAATCCTAGATATCTCCTCACAGACTCTAGTGCTTCGAACCATATGGTGGAAATCAAAGAATCATTTTCATTCCTGGACTCCGACAACAACATTACCATCCACAGGGGAGATGATTCTCAGATCATTTCGAAAGGTAAAGGTATTATAAAACTTGAACATGGCAGCTTCTTTGATGTTATGTATGTACCATCCTTGGCCTCCAATCTGTTGAGTGTATATCAAATGACACACACAGGAGTTCCCAAGAGAGTTGCTTTCAACCCAAATGGTGTTGAGATCTCAGAGATTGCATGTGGGAAACTCGTAGCAACACGTCTAGCAAACCATCATGCTAAGACCTATGAGTTTTCCAATTTTTTGCCGAATGAAAGCCCACCGCTCTTTTGATTCATGGGAATGAGGTCTGCAGGCTTTGGCATGAGAGATTTGGACATTTGAATTTCAAATATTTGCAACAAATTCAAAAACATTCCATGGTCTAAGGCCTCCCAGCCATCAAAACTTGCAATGGAATTTGTAAAGGTTGCATTGTCGACAAAGACCTTGAGCACAAATTTGATCAAGGAAAGGCAAGCAGTGCAACAAGTATTTGGGGGTTGATCCACTCTGACATTAGCGAACCCATGCCTAGAACCTCCATGAGTGGTTCAAGATATGTGCTTACCTTTATTGATGACTTCTCCAGATTCACTTCGTTTTTCTTCCTAAAGAAAAAATCTAAGGTTCTTGAAAGATTCACTGAGTTCAAGGCATCTGTTGAGAATGCCTCTGGGAGGAAGATAAAGTCTCTCAGATATGATAATGGAGGAGAGTATATCAAGTCTAAGTTGCTGCTAATATGTGCTAAAGATGGGATCCAAATCCATCACTCCATTCCCTACACACCCCAACAGAATGGTGTAGCGGAAAGGAAAAACCGAGCCTTTAAAGGGATGACTACCTGCATGCTGGAAGCCAAAGGTTTGGCTACAAATATTTGGGCTAAGGCAATGAATTTTGTTGCTTACATTCAGAACAAGGTACCTCACTCTTCCATTAAAGGAAGAACTCCTTTTGAGGCATACTTTGGGCACAAACCAGATTTGTCTAATTTCAGAGTTTTCGGGTCCACTGCTTGGGCTCGAATTCCACTTGACAAGAGGAAATCTTTGCAACCACAAATTATTGAGTGTTTGTTCACTGGGTATCCAGAGGAATCAAAGGGATACAAAATTTTGAATATCAGAACCAAACATATATTCATTGAGAGAAGTGTCCGCTTTGAAGAACCTCTCCAAGATGTAGAACTAGTCGAGGAAGAAACTGGTAAATTCCCCAATGTTCTGCTGATCATTCCGATGATGAAAATGGAAGTGAAGGCTCTGATATTTCAGATCCGATGTCTAATCTCAGTGAACATAATATATCAAGTTTTGAATCAGATTCAAATCAACCCACTCGTCTCTTAAAATGGGGCAAAAAGACACACTCCTCCATCGGAACAAACATTGGAAATCATGCTGATCCAAGAAGAACCCGATCAAATTTTCAAAGAGCAGGGATTGCTCTCTCTTGTCATGATTCCTTGTTGTATGATTCATGTTATATGATGACTGAGACTGATGCGAAGTTCTACTACCATGCTCAAAAAGATCTGAGATGGCAAGCTACAATGGATGAAGAGTTCAACTCTCTCCGGAAATATGCAACTTGGGAGCTAGTATCCCTTCCACCTGGGAGGAAACTTGTTCAATGCAAGTGGGAGGAAACTTGTTCAAAGGTTGCTGCAGATGGCTCAACCTACAAGTGCAAAGCACGGCTGGTTGCAAAATGGTTCTCCCAAGTTCAAGGAGTGGACTATCATGATACCTTTGCACCAGTGGCAAAGATGGATTCCATAAGGTTAGTTTTGGCCATTGCCACATCCAAGCACTGCGAGGTGCATCACATGGATGTCAAGAGTGCTTTTCTTCATGGAGACCTACAAGAGGAGATATAACTGAAGCAATCTAAAGGCTATACATCATATCCTTTTTTGGTTTGTAAGTTGTAGAAATCTTTATATGGGTTGAAACAGGCCCCAATATCTTGGTGTGCCAAAATGGATGCCTTTCTGCACTCACATAACTTCTAGAGATGCAAATCTGATCCAAATGTATATTTGCAGCAGTATGAAGGTAATATTTTGATCATAGTATTGTATGTGGATGATCTTTTGATAACAGGAAGCACACTTGCTTCGATTGCATTTATAAAAACCGCTCTTCATGTTGCTTTTGAAATGAGCGATTTGGGCTTGCTAAAACAATTTCTCTGGCTTGAAATCACTCAAGACTATGATGGGATAAAGGTGACTGAGTCAAAATATGTTTCAAACATGTTAATTAAGTTTAACATGGTTGATTGTAAGGCTGCACCATTTCCTTTCCTCTCAAGAATCAGTCTTGAAGAGGGAAAATCCACTCCACCCATGGATTCCACTATTTACCGCCAGTTGATCGAAAGCTTGCTATACTTGACACATTCAAAGCCTAAAATTTGTTATGTCGTGAATGTTGTATGAAGATATATGCAGCAACAACATGAGCTCCATTGGAAGGCAGCCAAGAGGATCCTTTAGTACATTCAGGGAACTAGATCCTACGGCATTCACTATGCTGCTAATTTTGAGCTAGAGTTGGTTGGTTTTACAGATTCAGATTGGGCAGGGGATACCATAGATCGAAAGTCCACTTCCAGGTATGTGTTTATGTTTGGTGGTGGCCCCATTTGCTGGTCTAGCAAAAAGCAAGCTGCCATTGCACTTTCTTCAGCAAAGGCCAAGTATAGGCGAGCAATAAATGCTTGCATCCAGGCAGTTTGGCTGCAAGGCATTTTGACTGAGTTTGAGATTGGTAGTGCTTTATCCACAACCATATTTTGTGGCAACCAAAGTGCTATCAAGATCTAAACGGATCCAGTTTAGCGACAGAGGACCAAACATGTTGAGATCCACATGCACTACATCAGGGACTTGGTGCATGACAGGACAATTGTTCTGCAATACTGACCTACATATGAGTGGACTGCAAATATTTTCACCAAGAACTTTACTGAGAAAAAGTTCACTTACCTCCGTTCACTATTGGGGGCGAATTCATCAAGGTGAAGACAGTTACTTCTTTGGTGTTCAACTTGAAGGGGGGTTTTGTTCCCACTGGATTTTCCCATTTTCCTCACTTAGCATTTATTTGAGCATTTTAGAGTTACTTTTTCTACAAGTTGACCTATGGCCTTGTTGGCCGTATTTTCAGACCTAGGCCAACTAAGGAGATTATGCCCACACCAGTTACTTAAAACAGTTCCCGGTGTGTTTGGAATAGCAAAACCTCACAGGTTATGGTATCCTGCTACCAGCTGAATTTATCCTCTTAAGGAGAATATAAAAATTCAGCAAAATGTTTCCTAAATTAAACTACTGTTAAAAGTTAAGTTCTAACTCAATTACTAAGTCCAAGCTAATCTAATGTGCTTTCTTAATTGAAGTCTCTTGTTTTTCAATTTTGTTTAAATCTTTAATTATAAATCTATTTGAAATACAAAACTATTGATCTACAGAACTATGTAACAACTACTGAAACCTTACTTAAATAAACTAAGTTCAATTACAACTAGAATTAAAACTAAAACTATTCACTCTATCTCAACTCGCTGAGAGAGTTTTTTACTCGAACATCAAATGTTCAAATAGAAGATTATGTTCATTAAGGAAAACATCGTAAAAATACAGATACTATTCAGAAATAAACATGAAATATATTATCACTAAATCACAATCATCAATAAAAATATTGAATAAAAAGGTCTAGCAATACTTTATCAAACATTAATACTGTGTGACTAGAGTAAATTTCAGATAACCAACACAACCATAACCAAGTACAATCGCATAAAGCTTTGAAGTGAGAAAAAGTATCAAAATATATTTATATATAAAACTTCAGAAACTGTAACAAGTAATGATACCAGTTTGAGAAAACCTAGTGATAATCATCCACGAAGAGACTTCAGCAGAGTAATCAAAACCAAAAAGTGTTTATAATTTTAACAAGTCTTTTCTCATGTACTCCCATCGACCCTCATTCAAAAATTCTTTCGAACTTATATACACTAAAAAATTAACTGTTTTTTAAGTTATCCTAGGATCTATTTACAAAAATAGTAAAAACAGTCTCTTAATAGCTGTTAAGATAAATCATAAACATCCCCTAATTCTTTCAACTGTCAACAAGACTCAATTTATACCAAAAAAGGCGCCTGACAAAATGATCTTCTAATGCAGCAAATGGAGCTTAACCATCCAGAATATATGCCAGCTGTCAACGCAAAAGCAGCTTCAAAAACGCATACCAGCTAGCAAAATCATCTCCATTAGATTCGATGCATTTATATGGTAGTTACACCTATAACAAAACAGTTAAAATATAAGTTTCTCTTTAAATTATGATTAAGATTAAAACAAAATAATAAAAATATAAAACAATCCTACAGAATCTTTGATTTTGTAGGATGTTTATTAAATTGTTCATTTACCTATCACAACCAAAATCATAAAAACAAACAGAAAAAATTGTTAAGTTGCAATTTGTAGGTTGATGGCTTCTTTGCCTCTGAAAGCTTAGCTCTGTGTTTTAAGATTTTTTCTTCATAGCGTTTTTCATTCTTCTGGAATTTTTCATTTGACTCAGCTAACAATTTCTTCTCTGATTTATATCTGTCCTTCTTTGCTTTCATATGTTGCCATCTATCCACCCACATAAGTAATTCATTCTTCTGTTGATGTAACTCTGTTTTCAAGATAACATGAGCTTCTTCTTCTTTTAACCGCTTATTCTTATGTTGCCGGGACAGTTTAATTGACTATTGTGCCACCTTTAAAGTTTCTTCTAATGAACATTCATCATTCGATATGGGCTTAAACTGAACTTCATGTTTTGGTTGTGCCAATAAGGGTGAATTATCCACAGAATTACCGTGATTACTACTCTATTCATGTTCAAACTCTTTAAATGAGGTTTCATGAGGAGGAGATTCATTCTCCCATTCACTATCATCCTTAACAAAGATAGGTTCACTATCATGTTCCATAGTCTTTGGAATCGAAAAACCTACCATACTTCGAGTAAATCTTCGACTTGTTGTTTCAGATTTTCCCAAAACTGGTTCAAGAGATTTATTGTCATCTTCGAGTTTTTCTCCCCTTAATTTGTTCTTATCCTCCCCTGACACTGTCTTAGGATGAGAATCTACGGATAAGTTAACATAGTGAGGCTTAAACAAGCTTTTACCTTTGTCTTTCACTTCATTTTTTTCCTTAAGTTGCTCGAAAGCGTTTGAAGTATTGAACTCTTCAATTTAAGCTATCCTACAGAGTTTATCAAGCCCTTCATGATCAACTATAGGATCAGACTTCTTATTTACTTCTTTTCCCAACGGCCTCTTTCGTTTAATGCGAGTCTTGGGTAAGCAAGTAGGCCAAAAGCTGGTTAACCCAAAACCATTATCACTTATAAACTCATCCCATTCTCCGCTCGTCGTAGCTAATTGATACTTAACCAAGATTTTAATCAAGCCAAAATGAAATAAACTATGACTTTGATTTAAGGTAGTTCGTTGAATTGTTACAGCCATTCTATATAAACTATAGCAGGAAATAAGGTAAGTTCAATTTTGAACCAGTTAAAGCCATTAAAATTCTGAGATGGTATAAATGAACATTTGAGTAACTACCATCACAAGAAATATACTTGGAAATAACGTGAAAAGGGAGACACCACTAAGGCTTCAAATATTTGACTGGAAAACAGAGTTTAAGATGTGCATCATCTTTGGATAATGGAAAAAGAAACTGTTTAAATTTCTTCTTGTCTATTTTTGCTCCTTTAAACCAACGTTCTCCACGTCGAGGAAGCTTTGTGGCCTTGGAAATAAACTCTTTATCCACAACTAATTGTAAGTCACCAATTTGAGCAGTATTCCCATCAAAAGATAGTGCGAACTGTCGAGTGACTTCTTCATTATGGCCATTAAAACTCCAAAAGAATGGTTTCCAACCAATCTTTTCAAAGAAGGCCGTAGCTTCAAGATCCATTTCCAACATTTTCGATCCTGAAACTTCGAAACGACTCAAAGGTGCCATAAGCTTAACTACCGGTTCTTCTTTGGACAAAGGGCTAAAGGGTGTTGTGAACACAGAAAGAATGGGTATAAACAATTCATCTAGCATGTTGAAAACCCTCACACGCTTCAAAATCGAAACTCTGAATAATTGCATAACTGTCATAACTGTAATAAATCAATTCCAACATAATACTTTGATATGCAAAATCATAATTCCGAAAACAAATCATAACGCATCATCAAAAGGACTATCATTTCATAATCATATTGATACAAGATAAAGTACTGGGTTATCAATTCAAAGCATGAAAATCGACAAGTGTTAAACTTTGTACAAAATCGTGTCAAATCCACTCATCACAAGCACTAAACTTCATCATAATTAAGTCAATACGTGGAACTAGATGAATTATCAGCTAGAGCGATAGGAAGCCTTATGAAACATTAGAATTTATAGGATTTATATAATTGATAAAATCATCAAACCCTATACAAATGAAACCATAGAGCAATTCTTTTAAAGCTAAGTTCATAATGATTTAACTTCTGATTAAGTCAGATTTCGCACGATGAATCCATATAACATAAACCATTAAACCATTGTAATGAGGATCATTCAATTAATTTCAATTTTCATTATGATCATCACATAAGATTTTGGATTTAATAATTCGACATGAAATCAAAAGCAAAGATTAAACTTATATTTGCAATATTAAGTTTATTTATTAACAAAATTAAAACATGGCTTATATTTGACCATATGAATATTTACCAAGGGTTTCAAAAAAAAATTAATCAACCCTAAGCAAACATATATAAATATGTAACTTCGCCATAAAAAAATCATATCTTAAGGATTTCAACAAAAGAAAAATAAAAGGAATTTAATAGGAAACAAACAAAGACAAGAAATTATAAAATTCAATTCAAGCATTGTGAATCAACAAATAATAATAACAAGCAGTACATTTATATAATCATATAAAATAGTAATAAAAATTGATCAAATTGTAAAATATCAAGCCTGAGGTAAAAGTATTCCCTAAACTTACTTTGATCAGTTTATCCCTTGTGATTGAGAGTACCTTCAGAATCAAAGGCACTCTTAAATAATTTTGTGATAAATTATAAAAGAGAACTCACCAATTTTATTCAATCAAAGTAGACAAAATTTGAGAAAGTTGTTGCCTGCCAACAAGCTTTTGTTGATGCAGCCCTAGCATTATTTTTTTTAACTCCCCCACATGAGTATAGCTTAAGGGAGGGTGTTGGAGTCATCATCCAACCCACATCTTTATTTGGTCAATTTGGCCCAATTATCCACTTATCCTAAGTTATTGACTCAAATTACTGACATCGACATCAGCACACCAACACACTCCTTGACATCAACATCAACACACTCCTTCAATCAAGAAGGCCAACTAAGCCTTCTCCTTCAATCAAGGAGGCTAACTAGGCTTCCTCCTTCAATCAGAGAGCAAAACTAGCTTGATATGCTTGTCATAAGTGCACCAATTAGTTAACTGAATGTTGTTTCACCTAATAATCAATTAAATTGAGTTGGAAAGGCACCTTCCTCATCTATTTGTCTATTTTAGGCTGATTTGAGTTAACTGGAGTGATTTAAGGCACCTCCAACAACTTTTGGTGACTCAATTGAGTTCAATTCACTTCATCGAAGCTGAGTTGAGTTAGATATGCACCCCCACCTACTGATTGACATGCAGTTGAGTTCTATTCAGTCAAACTCAGTCATTATTGCCTCGGATTCGATTAGGTCTCAGTTAAAGTCAATTATGGTTGTGATTAGTGGTTAACTGACAACTAAGCCACTCTCATGTTATGCAATTCGAATGACCTCCTTGGGATTCGAATTGTCTTGCTATTAATGCAAGTGTATCACATTGTATCTCTACTTTTGATTATTGAATACATTCTTACAACTGCAACTCCTAATAGCAGTGTGTTTCATGTCAAATTTATTGTACGATTGATTCTGAATCTTTTGTGAGTTGTTCCTTGATCCCATATTACTAGACTTAATTTTCACAAAGAGATCATTTAACGTCAAATAAGTAAAATCAAGGACGATTTAAGGACCACACATCAAAGTTCTTGCATCTCTACGCACAAGTATTGTTGAGGAAGTCTACGAAGGATAGAAGCCGTTATTACGACGATTACAAAATCAAAACTACAGTTACGATTACAAACAATACTAAGCGAGTTAGAGCATTATAAAACAAACTATCATCATCTACAATCTGAGATTGCAAGGCAAGAAATCGTAAGTAAAATATGGGAGCAGAAACACCATTGGTCACAAAAAGATAATGAAGAACTCAAGCGAATAATGTCAGATAAAAATAAAAAATATCACATTTAAAAAATCTCAATCAAGACTTTGAAGACAAAAATAGAAAATCTAAAAACAACGAAGAAAAACCTTGCAAAAGCATTAACGAATTAAAGAAGAAATAAAATGTTTAAACAAATGATCGTGGATGAAGATAATGAGTTGACGCAAAGCCAAAGAAAAATAGTCAAGAATCATAACTATGTCGACATCAACAACATATGAAAGAACTCGACAAAATTATGACAACAATAAAGACACCAACTAGAGATTTGAAAAATCAATGACAATTTAGCAAGCACTATCGAAGAACTATTTCGACTAAAAATTCATAACAAAACATTACTCGCAGAAATCAAGAAGCTGAAACATGGTCAAAAAAAAAAAACCTTTCAATGAAGGTCTCGAAGGAATAATACTAAAAAACGAGGAAGAAAACCAACGACTAAGAAATCTTAATCATGAACTAAAAGAACAAATCGAAAAGTTAAGAGAGGACAAAATCTCATGACAACATGTTCGAGAAGATTGAGAGTACTAACAATCTACTAGAAAACAAAGGACCACAAATCCAAAAGGAAGCATCCAAACTTTCCGAAAAATAAATTCAAGATGAAGAAGAAGAAATAAACATAGATTCAGTCTTCATAACAGTTCAAAAGGAAGTCATTCCAACAAAAAAGAAACAACAAAAACTCTTTATCAACCTCTCAATTATAAGTGTTAGTTTTACCAACAACAAGGTCAAAATGAACATACACAAAAGAGTAATGTTGTCAAACATGCAAGAACATCAAATCAACATACTAAGCAACAAACAAGAAAAACCACCCCACAAAGCCATCAAATAGCCTCGATGAAATAGACCTCAGATGGACTACATTGATCATGATGCAACACTTATTCTTTATAATTCAAGAAAAAAAATTAAACGTAAGCCTTGCATTCTCTAAAGCAATGTTATAAAAACAAAATGATATAAATTAGTATTAATTATTAATATTAAAAATTAATAACTAGAAAGATAAGATTTAAAAAATAAAATAATTATGAAAAGTTAAAAAACATGACATATATTGAAAAGGTGCAAAATGGTTTTATATCCTTAGGCAATTTACATGAAAATCATCACGTAACTTATCTTTTATATTTTATTATCCATACATGCATTATTTATTTTATTTACATTGGGTTTTCCCGTAAGAAACAAAGTTTCTTGTTCCAACGTCATCAAGGTTTCTCCTCCCTGACCCTCTAGTTATGGCTCAATGCCGAGCTTTTTGGACAATGCATTTTTCTTTTAATTCTTATCTTTTTGTCTTTGTTTAGCTATCGTTCCAGCGATCATAGTTTTAGTCCTTGCCATTACAATTACTCTATTCTAGAAATGCTTTGTTTTGGACTATGAACGTGCTTCAAACTCTATGTTGAGGTTATGGTTGAGCATTGTGGCCTTCGAGCTCAAAGAGTGTTTGTTTCCCACTTTCGAGGATCCACTTGAGCTTATAATGGTACAATTTTGTACACTAATTAATGATAATTGTACCATTTTGTATATTAATTAATGAATTAGTTCTTTTTAAAAAAATCTTATTTTAAAAATAGTCTTATTGGAAAGGAAATCTTTTAATACAGTTTTTAGAATGAAAGTGAATATTTAAATACAATATTTAGAATGAAAGCAGTTGTAAAATAAGAAATAGTGTAATATCTATAAACCTTTGAGAATAATTGACTCATTTTGAATATTAAAAATTGAAGTATGCAATCCAAAAAATATATATAATAAAAACAACAATAATAATTTAATTTTAAGAATAATTGATGCATTTTGAATATTAAAAATTGAAGTATGCAATTCAAAAAAAGTATATAATAAAAATAACAATAATAATTTAATTTTAAGGCCTGCTGCAGTAGACAGCAAATTGATGTATAAACCAGCTTTTATACAGACATGAACCTCTTGTTTGTGAGACAAGATACACTATTTTAACTTTAAAAAATTCATTTAAAATATAGAGTAAAAAAACTAAAATTTCAGACAGTAGCTTCACTGGGGTTTATGCTCAAGAGCATGATGCGTATATATTCCCCAACCACAATCTTGGTAAATATTATTTACCATCCCAATTGCTTAGCAGGTTTGTGCTAAGCTTTACTGGTATGCCTCTTTCCCACGTGACCTTAAAGAACCCTTTATTCCCCATTCAAGGTTCAAGGTTAGAACATTGATCTGAATTCAACTATGGTAATCGACTAGTATGAAATATAAACGGGTTAATTTCGTATATGTACCCCATATGAAACTTAATCCCTACTCCAATAAGCATGCACATGAAAATGTGCTGAAATTCAATACAAACTATCAATTAATGGAAAATCAACAAAGTATTAAGGTAAACCAAAACGTGTTAAACAAAGTCACAACGTCATATGTTACTATAAACACCGAAAACATTAAAAATATATAGAGAGTAAATCCACCATTAGCCGACCAATACTAAGTAGCTCAACGCTATTAAAGGAACTTCTGATTGTCGATGATAAGTGGACTGAATGCAAGTGCATGGATAGAAAATATGAACATTGAATATTTTGTCAAAATTGCTATATGCTAGCATGGACTGCTATTCCTAACTAGCTTGCTCACGTACTGATTTCATAAGATGCCGTACTCTAAGAATACATTTCAAATGATGTACCTAGTACTTCCGGACATTCAAAATCACTGCGATCACTGGATATCTTCTTGATAAGACACAGAAGGCATACTGGATGTAATCTTACTACAATATGTATACAATGCCACCTAAACAAAATGAAATGATCCAAAAATAAGAGTGACGTTCCTTTTGATGCCTTGATATTAGGATGCAAACTTGAAAAATGACAGCAACTAGGGATGTACTGCTTGCAGTTTAGGTTCATCGCTCTGAATTTCTGAAGGACCTACTACAGAGACTGACTGAATCTTGCCACCGTGTTCTAGTCTCATCAGTCTCACACCCCTGCAAGGAGCTTTTATTAAATTCCAACTTTCTACTAATTACATTCCTACTGGAAAAGGGAGCTCAATTTGTACAATTATACATTTACACTAAACTGTCTGAATGCAAAAGAGATGGAAAGAAGCTTACGTGGCAGTTCTTGACTGGATGGAAATATCCCGAACCATAATTCTGTTCACCATGCCACTATGGCTCACAAGAACTACTTGTTCATCACTTTCGCCATCATCTATATAAGAATCCATTTGGGCAAGTTTATATCAGAATGATCCACTGTTATGACTCAATCTAGATAGAAGCTTTAACAACAAAAAAAGGCCAATTACATGCTTTCAATAAGAAGAAACATTACCGAATGTTTCATTACTTGCCATTAGAATGTGTTCCCCAGATATATGATCAGAAAAACATCATGTAAGATCAATTCAATGGAACCTCTGCTAAATTGTTTGCAAGGCTTAATGTACTAAATCTAGGAAAATAGAGGAATTACCTGAAAGTGATAATCCAACAACAAATAATGCAGCAACACGATCCCCTGGCAATGGCTACACATGACAAAACAGGAAAATTACACCTATATAAACACAATAAGGTCACGTAATGTTGTTTTAAACAATCACTAAATAAGTATGCAGATTGCTTAAGTTATAAAAGACTCCTGGAACACACATGAATGCACATGGTATTTGTTCTAAATGAGAGATTAGACATAATAAAAAGTCCCACATAATCTTAAAAAACAAAATTACTTTGGGTGCCTGAAAAGGCAAAAGCTGTTGTCCTTAACAAGACTAAATAATGAATTCTTAAAGCATGATAATCACAAATTCTTCAAGAACGTAGTGTGGGTTCATCCAAGAAAGGAGGGATTGAAAAATGAGGTTACAGCCCACCACCACGACAAGATGAACAGACATATAGAGCGACTGAAGGCACATTAATGAAGGGTATAAATTCAAACAAAGAGTACACATGAGATTCATACTTGAACAACTATGAATGAGATTAATGTTGCATTTATGATTTTGTGCACTCCATGGACTAATTGAAGTCAGGACCAAAGTTACGAAGATTGTGTTGGCAAATATATAGCCAAATTTACAGAAGATAACTTATCGGTAATATCAACGAACTTAGCAATAATAAAATTAACAAAAATATTTACCAAAAAATATTGCAATACATCACAAAATATCAATTATCCACCAAGTTTTTAGGACATGGAGACAGGAATGGGGAAATGCGAGGAGACATCTGGAGACAATCCCCAAATTTCAGGAAACGTAGGGGTCTAAGACATATGGGCCCCATAAAAAATCCTAAGAAAATAAAATCTTATATAAATGATATAAATGATAATACACAAATATGATCAATGAAAGCATAAAATAAATGCAAACATTGTGTGAGGCAGGGTTGGGGACCACCCCAAATTCCCCCTTTTTAGAGGGGACACACCCAGGAAACCCTACAAAGAGAAAGTTGAAACATCACCCATTTATTGGGAAACGTCCCCACACCTCCAAAATCTCACAATATTTACAACACTGGTTTTGGACCATTCCTTCCACTGCACGTAAGTATTCTATATCTAAGCCTCATGAAGGCTACCCATGTCATTCATATATCCTTGAAAGAAGACACATTCCGATTTTCTCATTGAAGGCCTCCTTTCTCCATATATGAAGAATGTCTATGGATATTCCGTCTGACAATTTCCAGGTTCACAAAAGAGTACCTGCTAGCCAAATACACACCATTTTTATGCAAGGTGCTAGCATCTTTTGCATTGAATACCTGCCGAAGTTATATATATGGATATATCAGCTCTATTTGTTAGACATATGTGTATCAAAGGGATGTCCTTCATGTGGACTCTGCCTAGCATGAAAGAACATCCTAAGTATAGGCAGGGATGTAGTGTGTGAGAAACACTCTACCAATAGTGATGGATTCAGTGATATAGACATGCAGAGTTTTCAATGACTTCTTCCCGTTGGATGCAAGTTGTGCAGGGATGCACCAGTTTTTAAAGTTGTTGTGTGAGGCACATGATACATGTGCATGAGATATGCATGAGGTATGCATGAGATTTGCACATTGCATGTCCATGCATGCATTATTGGACTCATGTGTTGATCTGTGTGGATTCTGGAGATGCATATTGGAGTCATGAGTTGATCTGTGCCAATTCTTGTATTCTAACCCAGAATCGAATGTGTTGTAAGAATATTTAACCTAGTATTCGATTTTTATCATGATGTACATTTAGAATATTCCCGTTATTATTCCTCTATTATCATGTGATTCGTTAATAAATCCCTCGAATGTTAAATCTCTTGTTTAGATAATATAGTTATTTCAGCTTTTGACAGTTAAAGTAATTATTTACAGCTTTTAAAAACAAGAATTAGCTTTAGTATCTACTCTTTAATATTGTTCCTAGCAATATTAATTTTTAAAGAAACATTTCTTAGATAAAAGACTTCTCTACTCATTAATATTGTTCCTAGCAATACTAATTTTTAAAGAAACATTTCTTAGATAAAAGACTTCTCTTTAAAGAGAAAAATCAAAGTGTATTCAACCGAAAACCGGTAAAAACAAAACCATTAATAGTTGACGAGCCATATTCAGATGAATTCCCTATAACAAACAGGACAGAGCCTAGTTGATACTTTTTCTTGGGGAGAATGCCTATGTTGACACAGAGTCATTTCGACCCATCAACAGAGCCCCTCTCGAGTCTCTACCTCCTCTTCCCCCCCGCTTGAGAGCTCGCGCATCCAATTAAGAGACATAAGATGGAGCCAATTGGTCTCACCGTCAAAGTGCAAGTAAAGACTAATCAACAACCTGATTTTTACAAAGGCGATAAATGAACAAGGAAAGAGGATTATAGTTGATATAACTTGGATGATGGCTTATTGATTCTAGACAGATAATCCCTTGACATGTTTATGGATTGTTAATATTTTTTTGCGCCTTAGATTATTCCCAGTGCTTCAGTTTTGGGGTCTGGCATGGATTTTGAGGTGTATATGGTGTGATGTTGTTTGATGTACAGTTTGGTTCCTACACCACACCTACTTCACCCGACATGTCGAAATAGGCGACCGTGTCTCAGCAGACTTCTGGGCAAGTTGATCTTTCTTGGCAGGAGTGAGAAAATCTAGAGCAAAAAGCCCTAATTGGTCAAAGAGACAAAATTGATCATTTGTCTGTGTAATCGTTGATCTTCCGTATTTGTGGATTCATGGTACAAACCCAGTTAAAGTTTGTTGAATTTTTTGAGAACTCAGTCATCTCATTTATGAGATGAATTACTAATGCTTTTGGGGTTTTTGTCCTTTAAAGATTTCCCCAATAAAAAATCTTGTGTTGATGTAATTGATGTTGTTTACTTCACTTATCGTTTGTTTAAGTTAGTCTGCAATTTTTTTAAAGTATTCATGCTAATGCTAAAAATTCAAACAAGTTGGAGATATTTTTATAATTCTCTAATACCTACTCTATAAAGGAAACAAAGTGGGGTGAAGCAAAGTTACACATTATTGTTTACTTTAAGTATATTGCCTTCACACCATCTTCCACTTGGAGTAATTGTGAGAGGGCATCTTACCTTGATAGATATAGGTTGCACACAACGTATAAACAAGATTACATTCCTGGATATTAGTGTGAGAAGGTCCTTTGGAAGAGGCAAAACTTTGTTTGGGACCTCTTGTAGATGAAACTAATATTCCCCCAAGGATTGTACTAACAGGGTTGGAAATAAAGGTAACATCTATTCAGTAGCTATAACTTGTTTGTTGTGTCCCTTACTGTAATTTAATAACTTCAATTGATTAATACCAAGAAATACTCCCCCTGAATTTTCTACACCTCATAAGCATAGTTTGAAAATCAGAATCGGTCGAGGGTCAACTCTGAATCAGAATTGTAATAAATCAATCATAAATCGATCGATTTGAATTTAATGAATTGGTTTACTAAAAATCAGTGTTCCACGGGGATGTGTCCCCTAGGTTGGGGAACGCGCCCCCTCGCTCCCCCGCGCTTCTGGGACGGAAACTCAAGGAAACACATTTCCCCGCGTTTCCCCAAGTGCAGAACGTGTTTCCCCTAGGGGGAGCTTCTAGGTGTCCCCCCCAAATTTTCATTTTTCACAATAAAAATAAATGCAAATTAAAATATTAAAAAAAGTGTTTAAAAAATTAAAACATAATTAAATTAAATCCTAGAGCAGCCGTCACTGTTCTAAGTTCTAACTTCTCTGTGTTCATTGTTCGGTATCTATTTGACTATTTCAAACTTCAGCATTTGTTGCATTATCTTTTACAAATTTGAAATTTGAATTTAGATATACATTGCATAATGATAATTATGATATTTAGTTTTTAGTTTTTACGTGGGTATAGTAACATAGTTCAATATCATTTACAAATTTGAAATTTGATATGCTAATAACTAATAGATGTCACATCATAATGATGAATTTAGTTTTCCCCGCAATTTCCCTAAAATTAGGGGTAGCTTCCATACGTCCCCCTTGTGCGTTTCCCCGCTCCCACGCTCCCTGCCCCAAAAACTCCGTGGAACATTGCTAAAAATACATAATAATAAAAAAAAAATTAAGAAAAACAACATTTGCAAGATTGTAATCCATGATTCTAAAGCATTAGAGACAAAATATCCAAAGTCTGCAAAGTATGCTCATGTATTGTGCAATACATATCTACGAGACTAGAACTAGAACTAGTGTTCCACAGGGACGCGTCTCCCAGGGTCGGGGGCGCGCCCCCTGCGCCCCCCACGCCCCGAGGGCTGGGAGGCTCCATGGGAAACGTTTCCCAGCGCCCCCTTTTCTCAGAAACGTGGGGAAACGCACTATTTTGACATTCCTTGATGGGGGGCTCCCACACGCCCCCCCCAAACTTTTAATTTTTTTTAATTAAAAAACACAAAAATTAAAAATGAAATTTAGTTTAAAAAAAAAAACTACTAACCTAAATCGAATTTTCTAAGCTATTCTCTTTTTCACATGCTTTGACTTTTACTCCCACGACCATAATACTCCCGCGCGGCCTCCATTTTACCCTTTTCCAGTTGAGAGGTGAGTTGCGTTGAGCTGCTGAGCACCCCGAGAGCCGAACTGAGCCTGTCAACACATAGCACCGTTGGATTTTTTTTGCGTGACCCGTGAAGGGCATGTGAGGAGCACCATTTTGATTTTTCATCTGCCCGTGAGTGAGCACAGTCCCACCTTTCAACTGTGAAGGGCCCATGAGCACAGTCCTGAACACTGCCTACGAGTTGAGCTGAGCTGTTGGTGGAGTCTTGACCCGTGAGCATTCCGTGGAGTTTCAGCAGTGGCCCGTGAGCATTTCATGGAATTTCAGCAGTGCCCGTGGATTGTGGTAGTTGTGGCCGGTGGACGCTGCTAGTGGGTTTTTGTGGCCGTGGAGTGGACGCTGCTAGTGGGTTTTTGACATTGTGGGCCGTGGACTGCTCTTCCTCTCCACTGTGCAA
>LPNX011056271.1:726080-742721 GCA_001517045.1 Pseudotsuga menziesii | reverse complement strand
AAAATTTGAAGACCCCGACGCCCCCCCGCTCCCCAAAATTCCCCAAAATTTGGGGTTTCCTCTACACGTCCCCAATGTGTGTTTCCCCGCTCCCGCGCCCCCCCGTCCCGGAAACTTGGTGGAACACTAACTAGAATAGATACATGGTCCATCAGGCCAGCCTCATGAGCCACGATTCAATTCCTAAGTCGAGGCTCTCTTGCAGGGCCCTTTACAAAAGCTGGCAATTGCACAGTTCACAACTTCACTCCACTCAACACTGTTCAAGTTTTCAACAGTCACAATTCACAACTATAAAGTATGAACACAATCTTCAACTCAACAGTCACGATTCAAGGTTTCAATTTTTCAAACTTCAGGCGGCTCTCCAAGTCTCAACTCTTCACGACGACGCATGTAAATGACAAAAAGGGTGGGGGGGCAGTCAATACACAAGATTGTGTCTAGGGTTGGGTTAGGAACTTAGGTTTGGGCCTTAAGCAAAATAAAAAACAAAATTGTTGTTTTCAAGGGTCCCCGCAGCACCACGTCACTGTATCAGTAAAACCGGCCAAAACTTTACATAAATCGGCCAAATCCAACCCAATGTTACAAGAACCAGACCAAAACTGAAAAAATCGGCCAGTCAGAACGGGTCCATGCGTTTTCTTGTCCAGTTTGGGTGTTTGACCCGTTTTGCGCCGGTTCGGTACCAAACCGGCTGGGTTGGACACTAAACCGGTTTTTCCATCGAACCAGTTGACCAAACCAATTTGAGAACCGGGTTGGATCGCTTAGGTATCAAACTGGTGAGTCAACTGAAACCGAAACTGGTTTCACTGATTTTCCAACTATGCCCTTAAAGCCCAGAAGATTCAAATCTTATAGGTCACTATTCATAATTCCTTCAATTATACTTATTGTTTGTTACATTTCAGCACACATATTTGTGCTTCTATGAGCAGCTTTCCACGTTTAACAGTAGATTTACTCATTTCCCCAGGCAGCAGTCCAGCCTTAGATGTAATCTGTGTTTCTGCTTGCTGTTGGTTTGTTTTTATGCACATTACTGGTATGTTATTTCAAATTACAGCAAGCATTTATTGCAGTTCAGCATAACTTCTTGTCTTCAGAGCTCACACTTTGCTTACATGTTGCATAGAGATTCCCTCTGGTTAACAACCACAAACTCAAAGATCAGGGAGGTCATACAAAGTGGCAGCAAACATTCTCCAGTTACACTGGAGCAATAGAAAACTTAAGTTGCAAATATACTTTTTAAAACAAATCTACCCACAGTAAGTTTGGAGTTAGTCTAACTCAAGATTTGAAATTTTAAACTGATGTTCAAATAATGCAAAATTGGACAAAAAGCTGTTAAGGCAGTTTTTAAGCAGAAAATAAGGTCATAGCAAAAGCTAATACTTGTTATACTTATTTGTAAGTCGTAACAGTATCAAAGAAGTAATTTCAGAAAAGAACCTTGTAGCATATTACGCCAACTCGCTTTAAAGTTGTAATTCGAAAACTGCTTACAGGCACACGCTTTCCAAATCCACTCTCAGTCACAAGCAGAAGCCATGGAGCAGTTATAGCTTTTCCCCTGTTTATGTGTCAAGTAAATTGATTTAACAAATCACAAAGATAAATTCACCTATAGAATATATATATATACATGAAAATATAGTTTAAAGCCGACTTACTGATACTTCGAGCTATTTAGAGCCTTCTTTAGCTCTTCCTGCATTGCAGCTGGAACAATATCCATAGATGCCACCTTATCTTCACCCCTCAATCTCATAGAAAGCCATCCTCTGGTTTTCCTACCACTAGCTCGGAGCTTAACAGTTCAACACAAAGTAAAGAATACACATTTAGGTGTTATATTTCTTGGAAAACATCATTACAGTTTTTTAATTGTTTCAACACATCATACTTAACCAATAAATCTGTCGGAGGACAATCATCCATACAAAGACAAAAAACGATTATCTGATTGAAATCAATAAATTAGTTTACGAACCATCCCACATAAGCTCAAAATGAGCTTCCCACTTTGAGAAGCAATTGCAATGATGTCTCCATCTGTACAGTGCCTTACCCACTTTAACTCATCCTCAGGCACCTATGCAGTCCCAGATGAACATGTTAATGAGAAAACAGTACAACATAGATATCTGACATATGGTTTAAAACCCTAACAAAGTAAAAACAGCATGTCAAGCATAGAGAGAACATACAAGTTGGATTCCAATAATCCCTGTGGATCTGATAGAGGAGAAAAAATCCAAAGAGTTTTTCTTTATATATCCATTTGCAGTCAGCATTATCAGATATTGATCTGCACTGAATTCACTAACTGGTATAATAGAAGTAATTCTTTCTCCCGTGGATAATGACAGAATCTGATTAAAAAAAATAAGATACAAAATGAGATCACTCACCATGTAATGTAACTGATGTTGCCTAAGAGATTATTTTGATATTTTCTATCACAACTTGATAAGATACATGAGATAGCTGAAAGATAATCCAAAAGAACCTGAACTAGTGGGGTCCCTGCAGCAGTTCGCGAGCACTCTGGTACTCGAAAAGCACGTGCAGAATATACGATACCCTTGTCACTGAAGAATGACTGGGTTAATTTTTCCGGTTCAAAAATAACTAAGACAAACAAAGACCGAGCACCGAATCTTTTGAACCGAATGAGAAACCATTATAACACACAAAACCAAAGAGAGAACAAACCACCAAACAAAGAATACTTAATACTAAATATTCAATGACACTTAAGGCTCCCTACCAGCTGAGGTTAGAAAGAACATACTATATTAATGAAATTAAGGACTCATCAGAAATGTCACGATATAAAAACATTGTACAAGGATACCGAAAGGATGGTATTCTCTTTTATATATATATCGAGATTTTCCACTCAACATAATCACTCATACATGTTTACCTACGACAAATCCAAGATATTGCAACTTACATCCAGGCATTCAAAGAGTTGATTAACACATTTCAAAGGTATGCATGCAAGTGTCCATCAATATGAGAATGGAGACATCTTAATTTTAGAAGCCTAAGAATAACAGGATACAACACTTACAAATCTCTAACACTTCAGACAGAGATTCATATTGTGCACCATATCACAAGCAGAAAGTATGATATAAAAGTACAAACGAAATCACATCTACAGGTGCCAAAAAAAAAAGATATTCCTTTATATTTTTCTTCATCCAAACATTCTCTATTTAGCGTTGAAACATTTTGACAAAATCTAAAAGCAACAAATGGACTTAACATAAATATCAAATATATAGCAATGATATATTTAGAAGGGTATACTATATTGTAATGTCCTCTTCCGATTAGGCCTTGAGGCCCAAAACCGCTAACCTATGTAATTCCTGTGGGTTCGAGCGGTTACTGACAGCTAGGGATCATCTAAGGACTGATGCCATCCATAGAAAATCTAGGGCATTATCATTAGGTCAAGAAGGGCCACCGAGGCCAAAGGCCACCTCCGTGCATGCCATCCAAGCATTATTTAATGATGCATGCACTCATTAAGTCTTCATCCGCATGCATGCAAGTCAACTGCAAATTAGAAGATAAAGTGACCTAATTATGTCAAAGATTAGGGTTTTCGCAGTTGAAAGTTATAAAAGAGGGATAAAGCGAAAGGAGACTTCACTTTTGATAATTATTATTTTGGGAGCTCTTGGATAGCAGCACAACGTGCCGCACAGCAGTTGGGGTTGGAGACGGAGCCTTCAGCTAGCGAGATTTCGACAGTGAAACATCTGCCCTAGTCTCATTCAGGGTAAGCCATATAGGTTCACCATTTGCTCTTACATTCATTCATAAGTTATCTAGTATATGGTATAGATCGTTGCAGAGACACGTGTGTAGCCGTAAGGGGGGTTTTCAGCCAGAAAGCCCAAATCAGTTGCTGGGTATTCAGATCTCAATTTTGCTTCGAAACTCAGGCACCATTCTCATCATCAGCATCCTACTCTGGCATCCGGTGATTATCAGATCCGACCGTGCTCATCTGGAGCAGTTATCAGCGAATTCGAGATCAAGGGGGCGTGAGCAGCTTCCTCTCTGGATCAATTCGCTAGCCTGCCTAGAGACCTCAAAAACTCCGCATGCACCAGGCATTCTCTCCGACACGAAGGCTATCAATACTGCAAATCGACAGCTTCTTCGGACATCTCCCTCACTGAAAACGTCACCCTTATCTGATTGGGGGTTCTTGCTACTGGGGTTTCCTCGGAAGCGAAAGATATCAGTCCATCTTCGATTCAGTTCTTGATGCTTGCAAACCCTCTCAGGAGCAGTCCAGCTAGCTTATCAGTGGTAAGTGTTCATTCTATCTCACAAACTCTAACCCTAATTTCTGCTATAAAATAGGGATTTTTGCATGGCAGTTTGCATGTCCAATTGTATCAGAATATTTGCATAGAAATAGAAAATATCGGGATTTGGGATATTACAGTGGTATCAGAGCTATCTTCTTGGCCAGTTGTGGACTTAAGAAATGAAACTTAGATGAATCCAGAAGGAGACCCTTTTGTAACCTATAGGAGGAGAAAGAGTAGATACACAGGGGAATTTGAGGATATCCAACTAGAAGATGCCAATTCAGACATGGAACAAACAGGTATACACTCGGACAGGGGAAAAGGAACAGGAGAAGAGGAGGATAGGATGGAGTTTCGCAACTTAGTCTCTGCGTTGCAAGAATTAGCCAAAAGACAAAAAGATGTACTCAATGCAATCAACGGATTATCGGCGAAACCGGAAATAGGTATCAACAGTACACCTCCCTCACCGGTAGATCGGGGACCTACAAGCAGCAATCGAAAGATTGCATACACTAATATTCAAAATACTCCGCACATATATAGCAGACCTTCCATCAGGCCTACCATGCCTCACTTCTTGGCAGATACAGTAGGTGGGCCGGTCATGCAGGTAGAACCTAGCGAGCCTTTTGGGGCTTATTTACAGGAGTATAGAGACTTGGGGGGTGAGTTTCATGCTGCGATGTCTTTTTCAGATTTCTGCAACATGAAGAGTAGGAACAGGCCCAGGAATTTCAACAAGGGTTTCAATCACAATTATGAGATGCAGAAAACCTTGGGTAGGTTGACCATTCCGAACTTTGATGGGACTCGCGGAGGATCGACGAGGATATGGGTTCAAAATTTGGATTCCTATTTCCAACTCAATCCCATGACAGAGACAGATGCCATTAAATTGGCTACACTTCACCTGGACGGAGAAGCTCACGAGTGGTGGTACCACGGATTGGTGACATTGGGTCACAACACCATACACTCCTACGGTGAGTTCACTCAGAAACTCATAGAGAGGTTTGACAGAAAGGATCCAGAGATACATTTTAGGGAGTTGGCTCAACTCAAACAAACCGGTAGTGCAGAAGCCTTCATCTCAGAATTTCAGAGGATAGCAGTCATGGTAACAGATGTGTCAGAGAGTAGGTTGACTATGTTATTCACTGAGGCCCTCACAGAGCCACTACGGGGATGGGTGAAAGCCTACAAACCCCTCACTCTGCAGAATGCCATTAGCAGAGCAAAAGATCTTCAGGATTCAATCCCCAAAAACAAGTTTCCGCTGAAAACCAATTTTCCTGTTAGGGACAAGGACAGGAAACCTTTCCAGCAAGATGTTCCCAAGAAAACCTGGTTAGACGAGGACACTAGGAAAGATTTGAGAAGGAAGAAACTATGCTTCACTTGTCGAGAACCATGGGTACCAGGACACAGGTGTGCAGGGAAGGCGAAGGCTCACTACATTGAGGTATATTCAGACAGTGATGAGGACGACTATGAGCAGGAAGCCACAGAAGAACCACAGGCAGCTGAGGAGGAATCACACCAGGGTGATACACCAGAGGGAGTCATTGTTACATTATCTAGAGTACCAAGATTCCATACTCTCAGGGTCAGGGGAGTAGTGCAAGGTCACAGAGTAGGAGTATTGATTGATGGGGGAGCCACCCACAATTTCATTGACTTCGCTTGGGTAGCCAAGAGAGGTATTCAGACCGAGAAGTTCGAAGGGTTCACTGTAGCAGTAGCCGAGAACTCCAGCATGGAGTGCAACTACTGGATCCCAAAATTGAATGTCACCTTAGGTAACTATCAGATGACAGATTCCTTCTACGTAGTGGATGTATCGGATACTCATGTAGTATTGGGTGTTCAGTGGCTTTATTCTATACGGAAATACACTACAGACTACAGGGCAATGGAAATGGAATTCCAGGGGCCAAACAGCAAACAGGTAGTTTTGAGGGGCATGAACACTTATCCCCCAAAACCGGTCTCGTCACAGAGAATGGAGGCCGTACTCTGACAGGATGATATAGAATGGGCTGCAGAATGTTTGGTCACCTTCAGGAAACCCCCAGAGACCAGCACACAACACCCAAGTGACATTCAAACCTTGCTACAGAAACATGAAAAGGTTTTTCGGGAACTTCCATCAGGTAGACCACCAGATCGAAGTTTTGAACACATCATCGAGCTAGAGGAGGGGATACAAGCAATCATCACCACTCATTACAGGCATCCCAAAAGATACAAGGATGAGATTGAGAAAACAATCAAAGAATTACTGGAGCTTGGATATATTCGGCCCAGTTCTAGCCCCTTCGCATCCTCAGTAGTACTGGTCAAAAAGAAGGATGGTACACTGCGAATGTGCATCGATTATCGAGCACTCAACAAAAAGACCATTAAAAACAGGTATCCCATTCCCAGAATTGACGAACTCATGGATGAGCTTCGAGGAGCGAAATACTTCTCCAAGATTGATCTTCGCTTGGGATACCATCAGATCAGGGTAAGGGACCAGGACATCTCCAAAACAGTTTTTCGCTGTCACTATGGTCACTATGAGTTTTTGGTCATGCCCTTTGGACTTACCAATGCTCCAATCACTTTTCAGTCATGCATGAAACACACCTTTAGAGCACAGCTACGTAAGTTTTTGCTCGTATTCTTTGATGACATCCTGATTTACAGCAAAACATGGGAAGAGCATCTGAAACACCTAAACGAAATATTGAGTATTTTAGAAGAGCATTCACTTTATGCGAAAATGTCCAAGTGTGAGTTTGGCATGAAGGAAATGTTGTACTTAGGACACATAATCAATCCAGAAGGAGTACAGGTTGATATGGAGAAAATCCGAGCTATCAGAGATTGGCCCGCGCCAAAGACAGCTACAGAATTGAGAGGTTTCTTAGGTCTGTGCACTTATTACCGACGGTACGTTAAGGGATTCTCCCAATTTGCAGCACCCCTCATAGATCTCACCAAGAAGGGAGCGTTCGCTTGGACAGACTTAGCACAGAAAACTTTTGAGGAGATGAAAGTCATTATGAGTTCCTGTCCAGTTTTAGCATTACCAGACTTCTCACAACCCTTTGTAGTAGAATGTGATGCCTCAAGGGAAGGGTTAGGAGCAGTGTTGATGCAAAACCATCACCCTATTGCATTTGAAAGCCGTAAGCTGAAGAACTACAAGCGCCATTACTCCATATATGACAAAGAGATGCTGCCCATCTTACATGCTCTCACAAAATTCAGACAGTACCTGGTGGGCAGTAAGTTCAAAATCAAAACCGATCATAACAACCTCAAGTATTTTCTGGAGCAAAAAGAACTGAATGAGCGACAACAGAAATGGGTCAACAAAGTACAAGCCGATGACTTCAAGATCGAGTATGTAAAAGGTAAGAATAATGTAGTAGCTGATGCATTATCCAGGCGTCCCGCCCCATTATCTCTCAGTAGTATATCCACAGATTGGAGGGCACTTCTCTTAGTAGAATACTCCAAAAATAAATTCGCTTGCGAATTATTGGACGGGCAAATTCAGGATGACAGGTACAAGATTGTTGATGACATCATCTATTACAAAAACAGGATATACCTCGTCCCAAAATCCACATTGAGGAAAAAGATCATTCAGGCAGCCCATGATTCTCCTTTATCAAGGCATCAAGGTTTCTTAAAGACCTACAGGCAGATCCGAGAGAGGTTCTCATGGAAGGGCCTCAAGGGGGAAATTATGCAACATGTACGAGAATGTGGCATCTATCAACAGAACAAGATTGAGAACACCCATCCAGCAGGGTTACTCTAGCCACTACCGATTCCAGAACAGAAGTGGGAAAGCATCTCCATGGACTTTATTTCAGGATTGCCCAAAGTCCAAGGGCGAGATTGTTTATATGTAGTAGTTGACAGACTGACCAAGTTTGCACATTTCTTTTCGATATCATCAGACTACTCGACAGCTCAAGTAGCTGAGTTATTCTTCAGGGAGGTCTTCAGGTTACACGGGTTACTTAAGACCATTGTCAGTGATCGAGATAGCAGATTCACAGGTGCCTTCTGGTAGGAACTGTTCAGATTGGTGGGGACCGAACTGGCTACTAGTACGAGTTATCATCCCCAGAGTGATGGACAAACAAAAATAGTCAACAAGTGGATCAAAGGATATTTAAGGAACTATGTAGCAGGACAGCAGCGAACCTGGATCAAATGGCTACACCTAGGGGAGTATTGCTACAATACTACCTATCACATGTCTATTAGGATGACTCCTTTTAAGGCATTATACGGTTATGAGGCCTTGGACTATGCAGATTTGGCATTTGGAGATAGTAGGGCTCCTAAGGCTAAGGATTGGATACAGGACAGTCAAGACATTTTGAAAATATTGAAAGAAAATTTACAGACAACCCAGAATCAACAGAAGTTGTATGCCGACAAACACAGGATTGAGCGGAGCTTTGAGGTAGGGGATTTGGTATACTTAAGGCTCCAACCTTACAGACAGTCCTCACTTAAGAAGAAAGGAGCAGAGAAGTTAAAACCTCGCTTCTATGGACCATACAGAATAATCAGGAAGGTGGGAGAGGTGGCATATGAACTAGAACTTCCACAGGAAAGCAAAATTCACAATGTGTTCCATGTATCTAACCTGAAGAAGACCCTTGGGCAACACATTGCTCCATCTACAGAATTATCTCCTTTAGATGATGAAGGACTGCTGATACTGATTCCCGAACGGATTATACAGACGAGAGAAAGGAAGCTCAAGAACAGGGTAATCAGAGAGTATTCGGTTCAACGGAAAGAACTATCGCCAGAGGATGGCACATGGGAAGGTGAACAGGTATTGCAGCATCCCAGTTTGAAGTTGCTTGAGGACAAGCAATCTCAAGCGAGGAGGACTGTAATGTCCTCTTCCGACTAGGTCTTGAGGCCCAAAACCACTAACCTATGTGATTCCTGTGGGTTCGAGCGGTTACTGACAGCTAGGGAATCATCTAAGGACTGATGCCATCCATAGAAAATCTAGGGCATCATCATTAGGTCAAGAAGAGCCACCGAAGCCAAAGGCCACCTCCGTGCATGCCATCCAAGCATTATTTAATGATGCATGCACTCATTAAGTCTCCATCTGCATGCATGCAAGTCAACTGCAAATTAGAAGATAAAGTGACCTAATTAGGTCAAAGATTAAGGTTTTCGCAATTGAAAGTTATAAAAGAGGGATAAAGCAAAAGGAGACTTCACTTTTGATAATTATTATTTTGGGAGCTCTTGGATAGCAGCACAGCGTGCCGCACAGCAGTTGGGGTTGGAGACGGAGTCTTCAGCTAGCGGGATTTCGGCAGTGAAACATCTGCCCTAGTCTCATTCAGGGTAAGCCATACAGGTTCACCATTTGCTCTTACATTCATTCATAAGTTATCCAGTATATGGTATAGATCGTTGCAGGGACGTGTGCAACTGTAAGGGGGGTTTTCAGCCAGAAAGCCCAAATCAGTTGCTGGGTCTTCAGATCTCAGTTTTGCTTCGAAACTCAGGCACCATTCTCATCATCAGCATCCTACTCCGGCATCCGATGATTATCAGATCCGACCGTGCTCATCTGGAGCAGTTATCAGCAAATTCGAGATCAAGGGGGCGTGAGCAGATGCCTCTCTAGATCAATTCGCTAGCCTACCTAGAGACCTCAGAAATTCCACATGCACCAGGCATTCTCTTCGACACGGGAAGGCTATCAGTCCTGCAAATCAGCAGCTTCATCGGACATCTCCCTCACTGAAAACGTCACCCTTATCTGATTGGGGGTTCTTGCTGCTGGGGTTTCACCGGAAGCGAAAGATATCAGTCCATCTTCGATTCAGTTCTTGATGCTTGCAAACCGTCTCAGGAGCAGTCCAGCCAGCAAATTCGGGATCAAGGGGGCGTGAGCAGATGCCTCTCTAGATCAATTCGCTAGCCTGCCTAAAGACCTCAGAAATTCCGCATGCACCAGGCATTCTCTCCGACACGAGAAGGCTATCAGTCCTGCAAATCAGCAGCTTCATCGGACATCTCCCTCACTGAAAACGTCACCCTTATCTGATTGGGGGTTCTTGCTGCTGGGGTTTCACCGAAAGCGAAAGATATCAGTCCATCTTCGATTCAGTTCTTGATGCTTGCAAACCCTCTCAAGAGCAGTCCAACCAGCTTATCAATGGTAAGTGTTCATTCTATCTCACAAACCCTAACCCTAATTTCTGCTATAAAATAGGGATGTTTGCATGGCAGTTTGCATGCCCAGTTGTATCAGAATATTTGCATAGAAATAGAAAATATCAGGATTTGGGATATTACATATATGATTGCATGCTTAGCAATGCATTGAGTTCCTGATCCCAAGAGGTTAGCTGAACTTTTGTCAACAATGTTGCTGATCCCAAGGAGTTAGCTGAAATTTTGTCAACAATGTTGCTGAGCATTTGGCTAGTTCCATGCCATCAGATGCCCGGTTTGAATTGCTCTAGGTTAGGAGCAGTAGTCCACACCAGAAGGTTTACTAGGGACACCATTCATGAGTGTTGAAAGCATCCTAAGTCACAGAGTTTGGCAAATTTTATCCATGGATTTCGAAATTCGTTTAACTAGAAAAAAGAAATTGAGTTTGTTTCGGCTCAACAAATCTCAACACCGAACCACAATCCGAATCGAATGCCAAGGTGACTTTAAAGCAGAATCGAACTCAAAGGCAAACATAAACATGAATTTGAAGGCGATTTTCAGATGAAGTTTTAGAGCTTTCATCCTTGAGGTTCGGGTAACCCTTGTGCGTAGTTACTTTTCTAAAAATGTTATTAAGCACAAAGTTCCCGCATTACTCCACGCTCGGCCACCAGCATTAACATTCTGTAACTGTAGTCTAGAACCACGACTCCTCGTCGCTCAAAGTTTCACTTTTGAACGGACACTACCCTCGTAGTGTCTCGAGCTTGGCTACAGTCTACCTTCAAGCTGTGCCTGTCTTGACCCCCTTCCCTGCCTTTGAAAATCGACTTTCACTAGATTCAACATATTCGAAACTGGGGGAATAATAGTTTGGTCGGTATTCTTCTTTGTGAATTCCATTTCCAAGGCGACATTCCTTATAAATTTTATTGGAGAGCTGTAAATTTATTCAACCAACAATATTCTTCATTTGTGTATTTTCCATGTTTTATTTTCCACGATGCAAACAGTGGGAAAGACCTGGACAAAGTGTTAGACGAAGGCAGACTGTGAGACTTTGGTTGCAGCAGTCGATGCAAAAGGCAAAGTTGGTAGTTGGAAACTCTGCGGTGCTGCAGTAGGAAGGCAAGACAAAGTTTGGTTCCTTTGAGAGTTATGATGCTCTACGGTGGGTTGTCTTGTTGGAAAGCCCCCGTTTCTTATAAATTGTTTTAAATGTACTTTGCACTAACATAAATGTTAAAGGGTATTCAGCACGCCCATTGGGGTGCCTCCCTCCCATATCTCTATGTTACTTGTAGTTGGCTAAATATGTTAGAATTGTTGGATATTATGGCATAAAATAAATTGACTAAGTATTACATAACATGTTAAAGAGATAAAAAGGTATTCCACAGGTTAGGCGTAGTCTGTCGAAGAGTGCCCAAGTTGGTTTCACCCTTGGGAGGCGCCATTATTGGAGTCGATTCACTCAAGCCTTTTCCAGTGCTCATATAAGATTATCAACACAGAGAGATCAACTAGCTTGGGTTTACAATTCATAGTGTGGTTTCTACAATACACTATTAGGCCACAACTCTTTGGTGGTGGAAACCCCTATGCAAGACTAGAGCCCCACCCAAATCAATTGTTATGATGTGGCTCATATTATCTAGATAAGTACTAATGTGGGTCAACTTAAAAAAAGAAAAATTTCATCGATCTTAGAATATGCACTTTCTGTAAAGATAACAAGGAAACTATATCCCACTTATTTGTTCACTGCAAATTCATGCAAGATATATGGGCGCAAGTCGAGGCAACCTAACATCTTCAAGATGTTTGGAACAAGAAGAATGTCAAGCTCTGTTTTCAATGGTGGTTCTCTACTTTAAATATGAATAATTTAAGAGTTGTTATGCTAGTCATGAACCGGTTCATCTAGGGCGCTCGAAATTTAGCTGTGTTTGAAGATAAGGTGACGAATCTTGAGCATATTGCGTCAACGGTAATTGATTTGGCCTCTTATTATTTTACAAAGGCTAAAGCACCCACATCTCAATCCCTTTAGCCACTGATCTTTGATGACATCTCTCCATGGGCCTTCGTTGATCGAGCGTGCCAAGGAGACATGCCTATTTATTGTCTTGGTTCGATTGTTTTCATCTCTAACCAAACATTCTTCTCTTTTAAGGGAAATGTAGGTATGGGGACAAATTACAAAGATGAACTTTTAACCCCCCCATGTCTTCTCAAATTTGCAAACCAAAGGGGAATCGATCTAAAAATTATTATGGGCGACCATAGTCTTGTTAACAAATGGATCCAGAATATTTCTATGATACAAAACGTAAATCTTTTCGCCCTAGCTCAAGAGATAAAGAACATTGCTACAATCTTCCCTCAAGCTTCACTTCGGCACATTTTCAATGAGAATAATAAGAAAGCTAACATGTTGTTGAAGGAAGGGTTACGTTTGCGTATTGGTCCCTTCCACATTACACTTTATGAGAGAGCTGTTGAATCTACTCTTCAAGGATCTTTAGAGAATTTTCTTTTAAATTAATGCTTAAGCTCAAAAGAATTTTAGCTCAATATTTTTGAAGTCTATAATGAGTTGATACCCAATATATAAAAATCTAAGGAGTTGAATGTCATTGAGTGCTATACTCTGATAGTATACCCCCTAAAGTGGTCTGATAAAAGACATTATAATATCAAGGTTGTGCAACAAGCACCTTTGAATTGTACTTAATCCTCATTTAGAAAATAAGGTATAATTTTTAGCTCGAAAAAAAAGACTTCAACCATGATTCACTACAAATATATGTCATAACTTATTACAACTATGGACAACTAATTAGTTAAAAAGTCTCAAGTACATCGCAAATAAGACGAGTGAATCCTAAACAGTGGTATATTTTAAAAGAAGAATCAAAGCATTTGGCTCCGTTGTCATATATGTCCCAACAAATTTTGAATCACTAATATTGTGGAAGCAAATTGGGGTCACCATCATATTTCAGCCTTTCATACCATAGGGACTCAGACACTATAACAACAAATATAGAAACATTAAATAAAACACAATATAAAATCTAGGAAACACATAACTAAATCTATTATCTAATTGAAGCTCTAATGAACTAAATAAATTTAACGTCAATTATCATGACTAATTATGAAGAACATGAATAACTTAAGCATACCAATACCTGAAATAGAGTATATGATCATGGTTATGACAAATCAGAAATTCTGACATAGCATCATTTCCTCTCAGTTTCCCAAGTGATTTTCCGATTGTTCCACGGCGTTGCAGGCTAAAGGTATCAGGCTTCATACGCTTCATATATCCCTTCTCACTAAGAGTCTTGTCATAATTCAAACACCATTAACAAAAAACATTAAAGACTACAAAAGGTTCATGATGAGACATTTATTCCAATGTTTGTTTTCAAAATAAGCATGCACCATGTGTCAAATAGGAAGGAAATTAAAACAGTAATAAGCCAAAATATTCATACCAAAAGCATCTCATCGTTTGGAATTACATCTATATCATCTAGTTGTGCGTTTGTTTCCTCCTCTATTGATGATCTTCTTGGTGTTCCAAACTTTTTCTTTAGTTCAAGCGCCTCTTTTTCTATAACCTATAGAAAGAAAGAATATATACACTCTTCAAGTATGCCTCATGATGCATCACTTGCTAAGTACATGGTAAATATGAACACTTGAACTTGGAAAAAAAATCTTAAGCTTATATACTCGAGAAATTAAATCTATAGATAATTATATTGAAAAAACGCACAAAGCTTTCCCATAAAAATTCTGGCCAGAATGACAAAACCAGATAAACAAATTACCCTCATATAAAAAATCATTGACAAGTTATAGTGCAAACCCTTAGTTAAGAAGAAAGAGGTAATAATTGCCAAATAAGTACAATCATATATTACTATGCATTATATGCCAATAAGCCACACAAATGAGTTATTGATACATTATAGCAATAGCACAATGGAACATATGCCTTACTGTGCACTTCTGAAAACCCCGAGTAGCTAAAATCTTCAATGCAAAGCACATTCAATGGCTGCTCTTTCTCAATTCTACCAACAATCTATGCAAGTTGAATATTGTGATGTTAAAAAATATAGCATCTATTTATGTATCCCCAAACCATGCAGAGAAAAGAAAAAAGGAAATTAGCTAGAGATATTCACAAACAGAAAAACCAACATTCTTGGAAGCCATCAAAACCCAATTGACTAAATAAACAAACAACCATATGCAATGCACAAATATAGCTAAAATGAACTAAGCATGGCTAAGCAAGGAGTCCATCTATCTGCAAATCCATCCCATTCAAAGCCCAAAGCCCCAAAATTGCAAACAGGTGTCTATTATCAAGCAAATAAATAATTAAGAAACTCAGGTGTCTAATAGCAGAAACTTTCCCTTTCATATGTCGATGTCAAAACCACCATCTGAAGAAAATTAGTCTTTGTGAGAGATCAAATCAAGACAGTTACAAAGCAAAGCAATAGCCCTAATGAGCAGTAAATCATATGATTTTCAGGCAAGATAGTGGCAATTACATGAGAACATCCATTCATCCCAACAACAAAAGTTGTATTTCACTGCCATTTTAAAATCCTTTATTAAAACCGTGTTAGGAGTCAGGACTCAGTAGCTCCTGCACTTAACCATGGTCATGTTGCACCAGATATCCAGTAGGAATTGCAGAAATACCACATGGATCATAACAAGCAGACTCTTTACATTAAGCCCGTTACATTAATTGCTATGATTAGACATGCATGTTCTTACAGCTACTAGTGCTAATAAGTTTTAAGCCTGGAAAACAAGTTGAGGAATGGTAACTTCATGCCCTAGGAACAATGTGTTGATTTTCTGAGCAGCATCGAGAGCCCTGCTCTTCGGAGAATGGGACCACCTGGTCCGAGACCACGGTGAAGACTCAACCCAGTGTTGAGTGACCATTCTGTTGAATGGTAGATATCTGGTCTGGGACCATGATATAAACCCAGAACTGCCCTGGGTTGACTCAACCTTGTGTTGAGTAGACATCTGGTCCAGGGCCACGATGTAGCCCAGTTTGGGACTAGTAGACTCAGCTTAGTTCTGAGTAGCCATTCTCTCGGAGAATGAAGACACTGTAAGCCCTAGACTGCGTTTGGGCATGTGTGTAGCACTTTGACCCTTGATCCATGGGCTTGATGTGCTTCTCCAAGGATTAGCTACCCTTGGTTAAGTTACCCTAGTACCAGATCTATGTGTCACACAGTGTGTGAGATAAAAGCATCAATAACTCTCTTGGTTTATGATGTACTTTTGAAATAAAAAAAGTACCACAGGTACTGACCACAAGGGCATTTGGTAAAAGACCAAAGTCAAAAGTCAAAGAAAAAAAATAAAAGTACATTTTTGGTAAAAGTGAAAGTGAAGTTAAGAAGAAAAAAAAAATATTATTATTTTTATCTTTCCTAATATTGTCCACTTAAAAGGACCACAAGTGAAAAACAAAATTAAAGAAGGACTTCTTATAAAAGTCAAAGGAAAAAATAAAACTACATTTTTTGGTAAAAGTGAAAGTGAAATTAGGAAAATAATAAAAATATTATTATTTTTATTTTTTCCTAATCTTGTCCACTTACAGGTGAACAAAGGCTATAAAAGAAGATCAAGCCTTCTCATTTGTTACACACACTTTTGCTCTCACAGGTGAAGAAGACTATCTTATGTTCAAACCCTCAGCTAGGGTTTTATCAGCAACGCCCATCTTCAGCATTTTTGCACAGCTATCTTCAGCATTACATTTTTTGGACAGTTTTCAGCAGTCTGATATTTTTTGGCAGTTTTCAGCAGTCTAATATTTTCAGGCAGTTTTCAGCAGTCTGATATTTTCGGGCAGTGTTCAGCAGTCTGATATTTTTGGGCAGTTTTCAGACAGTCTGATATTTTTGGGCAGTTTTCAGCAGTCTGATATTTTTGGGCAGGTGAGAGAAAATCTCAGTTTTTCTGAGAAAGCCCTAAATTGGTAATTTTCTGTAATTTTGGAAAT
>LPNX011056271.1:705201-716711 GCA_001517045.1 Pseudotsuga menziesii | reverse complement strand
CTAAACATCATTGATTCATCAATATGCATACTACTGTGTAACATGCTAGGCATCTGATCACTTCACTGTGTAATATTATAGGCATCATCTAACATCATAGCATTGATAATAAATGCATCTTTGTGTATATCACTGTGTACTATAATTCCTAAGTCATTATTGTTAGTAAATTACTTTGTAGACAAACATACCAACATGTGAGACATCGAGGGTGATCAAGAAATCATCCCAATCAAAAGTCTGCTCAAGTCATCAAAACAAAATCTGCTCATGAACTTGAGTGTCTGTCTTCCAAAAATCAGGACTTGCTAGGCTTGTTTACTGTGCAAGCTTAACCTGTTATTGTGGTTGTCTTAGTTGCATTCCTTAACTCGAATCCCAGAGATAAAATAACTTTTACAAACTTCAATTTGCTGCTGCTAAATAAAATCAGACTTCAACTTTCTTGACTGTTGCTGCCACAGTAAATTGACCAAAGTACATCAGAGGCTCCAAAGTACATCAACAAAGTTTTATTTTCTGGTTTTTTTTTTAAAAATTGAGTTTCCTGAATCCCCAGTCCAGACCGGCCGGTTCAGGCCGGTTCAAGCCGGTTCAGGCCGGTTCTGGCCGGTTCTGGCCGGTTCTGGCCGGTTCCATACCCGGTCTGGAAAAAAAACCGGTTTTTTCAAAAAAATTTGCTGACCGGACCGACCAACCCTGTAAACCGGTCAGACCGGCCGGTTTTGCCGGTTCCGGTCCGGTTCTGATAACACTGCATCAGCCCATCATTTAATAACAAATTACACCAATAAACAACTAACATTCTAACCAATCATTTGTTTATTGTGTGTAGGTGTTTACACTATTTAGGGTGGCAAGGAGAAGGTCTGTAAAATATTGCAGACCTCGCATGATAACAAAGAGGACAGTCTAGGGACAAGACAGCCATTGTTAGGGTTGTCTTTTGGTCGCTCAGGCGTGGGACAGGCCCTAAAGTGTACAAGTCGAGGTGAATAGGAATCCTACTAGGGTGTAGAGGGGAGGTTTGAAGGGAGACCAAGGTAGAACCTCAACCGACTGAGGGTAGTAAGGAGAGGGAGGAGTACGCCGTGAGGGGTTTGGGAGGTAAAGAAGGGTAGTCGTAATGGAAAGAGGGAGGAAAGAGCAAGTTGGGAGCTTGGGAAGAGCAGAAAAGGGAAGGTCGTGGACTGTAAGGAGCACAAAAAAGCAAGGTGAGGGTGGTAGCAGCAGGGCAAGGGTGCTAGAGGTGAGGCGAGGGTAAATAATGGTGGAGAAGGGGAGGCGACTAGATGTAGGGAAAGGTAAACAAAAGGCCCGAGGGGTTTGGGAGCCAACCATGAGGGAGAAAGAAGGGAAAGGGAAGGTGAGAAGAAGAGGAGGAAGAGGGAGACGCTAGGGCTGAAAAGAACTAGTTTAAGGTTTTATGCAGCCTATCTAACAAAACAACACTAAACTAACCTAAAAACTAACCCTAATCTATTACATAAATGCAAGGAACTAACCTAGATGCTAGGTTTTGCAGTGAAGAGAGGTTTTGGGACAAAGGAAGAAAACCCTAACCTAGGGCATCTAAGGAGTGACTAACTTTACCTCTTTTGAAGCTTATCCTAGGTTTAACAACTAACCCTAAAGTCATAAAGTTATAACCGTAGAAGGACTCCTGAAAGGACGGACTTCTACAACCAAGGTGACTAAAAGTTGACAAAAGGTCTAGCCAAGACAGAATGCAACCCTAATGGGTACCATTCAATCCATAAACATACATCATTCATCAACAATTAACGAGGAGATCAAGAAAAGCCGTGGATACCTTCTTGTGCACGTGTTTAACCAACAAATCATAGCATCACCTTTGCAAGAGCATTGAACCAAAGAAACTTCAAGAATTTGCCATCAAAATCCAGAAAACATCTTCCTCAAGAGGAGGCTCCTCACTTCAAAGAGCCCTAGTTCAGTAGAATAAGTGCATAGTGTTTTATCCCAATTGTCTTATGCTAAAATGAAGTGAGGAGAGGTTTATTTAAAGCCTCACGCACTCACTTTTACAAAATAGCCAAGCCTACATGCCTCAAAAAGTCAATTTGAAATTATAAAATGTCAACTTAAAATTATAACATGAAATAATATAAAAATAGCCTAAAGTAGGCTAGTAGTAGGCTACCTGGGGTAATATCCCCCTAGGTGCCAAAAAGTGCTAAAATAAGTGAATCACTCCGAACAAAAGGTTGGAATGAGATAAGGGGAAGATAACGTCCTCTGAGAAAGGCCTAGTATGGAAGATAACGTCCTCCGAGGAAGGAGCCCAAGGAGAGGGAACGCCAACTAACTGAAAGGCCAAGAGAGTGTCCAAGGTGGCTATGAAGGGAAAGGTCTCATAGCTAAAGTAAAGGCCACTTAAGCAAGCAAACAAGGTGTGGGGTCATGTGACCCAGTGATCAACCCTTAGGAGCCCCAGACACCAACCCCAAGGTTAAAAACCCCAACAAAGAGCAATCAACAATGCCATTAAGCCATAATACTCCTAGGACCAAAGGGCCCGACCATGACCACCACTACTGAATAACACCCATCCTGGTCGAGAAAATGGCCTCTCTCGCCCTGGGGCACGTCTAAAGGTGTGTTGGGTACATATGCAACATAACAATCTATATTACTACATCTAATGAGTTTTCTATTTCGAAGAGGTTGATCAATGTTTCTTTAACAATCACTAATTCATTATTGGTAATGTGTTCAACTCTTTATTATTGCAACTTCTTTTCACTTTTTAACTTCTTCGTTTATGCAATCAAGCTTTGACATGCTTGTCAAAAAAAATCACCTTTTTGTATCAACTTTTGATTATCTTTAAGGATCACTTTTGAAACATCTTTAAAAAAATTTGATGAGGGCACCACTGAATCTAACTAGATTATAACATCATTTAATGTGATCTTCTTCTTATAAGATAACTTTAAAAAACTCTTGATGCTTAAGATGACACTCCCCTATTTTTCCATCAATATTAACACCTAAATTATATCATTGTCATCATTCTACAAGGATGTAACATTGAATGGCTATGAAAATATACGCCAATTCTCAATTGCAAATCACTCTTTACTCGAAAACTCTATCTTTTAGGCTATATTTTACACACGAATCAATAATCGATTACCCAATCCAATGCTAACAATATTTTTTTCCCATGGGGGGTAAAAAAATGGTGATATGTCATGTCCCGATCCCAATAAGTCTACTAGTTGACAATGTTTCACCCACCTACCAGTTCCTTAGGTTGGGGGAGGAGGCATTAAATATTGCAATAAGGGAGCTATGGGACCCAAGAGAACTTTATTTTATCATTTACACATTAATTTGGGTCATACAAATAATAAATATGGAGAAAATAAAGTGGCATTGCTTCATAAGGACATTTGGAGGTCCATGGAGGCCTTGGGTGGCTAGATTCTTCCTTACACATGTGATGACTTAACCCCGAATTCGAAATTATGAGTGATAGAATGTTCTTGGAAGGTGAATAGTTGTCAAATAGCATATCATGAACCCAAGGATTCCAATGGGTGAGTAGGAGTAACTCCCCATAGAAGAGAAAGAGTCTAGGAAGAAACAAGATGCCATCTGGAGCTAGATTCTCTGCATTTTATGACAACAATGATGGAAGATTCTATGACAAGTCAAACTTGATTGCAAACCTATGACTGTTAATGTTGCACCTAGGAAAGTGTTCCCCTAGGTGACTTTAGCCTTAGTCACTTAGAGAGGGGAAATAAAGTGACCCTTGCATTAAATGACTTAAGTGAGCCATTTAATTTGACTTTAGAGTGTAAAGTCACGTTTTGATAAATTTAAGTGGGTGAGTGAAATTAATATTTTGAGAATTAAATATCAGCAATTAATTCATCCACTGATCTAATCTAATCTCCACCGTTAAATTAGATTGACCCTAGGGTTCACTCAAAAAAGCAAGGGAAAGGCATTTTCCTCGCATCTTGAGATGACAGTGAGCTGAAGGAGAAGAGAGAGGGCATGATTTTCGAGGCATCCAGCTGAGAGTTTTACAGTGGGCACGAAAACCGAGGAGCATTTATTGTTGCACAGATCATGACGAAGTGTACAACCTGCACTTATTGATGGCACAAAAACCGAGAAGGAAAGTACGGCCTGCATTTAATGTTGGCACAAAAATCAAGGATTACGGTTCTGTACAGTCTGGATTTGGGCACTGTTTTCGAGGTCAATCTCGAGCATGGTTTTCGAGGAAAAAGACAGCACGCTTCCCGAGGCAGCAAGCATTAATTTTTGGCATGATTTTCGAGGTGTATGGATGCATTAAATTCAGTCTGTATAGTACGATTGTTGGGTCTGTTTGGCACAAAAACCAAGGACATTTTTTCACTGTTCATGCACAAAAATCGAGAGTAGACAATGCAGTGATTTCCGTGAACGTTTTTCGAGACAAAAGTGCACAAAAACCGAGGCAGCTCTTGAGCAGAAATCGAGGCAGCTTGCTGAGTCATTTTACTGGGTTGAGATAAGTTGAATTTTTACTGTAAATGACTGTCTGATTTTTCCTGAAGATATAGTAAAAACTCTCTCTCTCTCTCTCTAACTGGTTTCCCCTTGTGGGTTTTTCCAAGGCCATTGGCCAAAAATTTCTGAGTACTATGTGTTGAATGGCATGCATTTTATTTATTTTCTGTCAGTAAAAGATTAAAGTTACAGCATTGTTTAAGTATGAAAATCTATGTTTATTTCCAGTTATTAAATTTCTGAGTTTGCAAATAAACTGAGACAAATTTTTACTTATAACCGGAGGCTGAAAACTTGCAAAAATCTACAATGACAATCTAACATGTCAGGGCTAGAAATAGCCTCCAAGAGGACACACTTGGAGCTAGGTGGCAGCCATTCAAATTTGGAGGAAGTTGAAAGGTTGAGATGAAGGCAAACTGGCATTGAGGTTACTAAATGTCAAGGATGAGTTGGAGGAAGCCTATGGGAGTGAATTCGACCTTGGAGGACCTTAGGAGGATTATAAAAATATGTCATGAGGAATGGAAATGGCTTTTGATCATTTGTGAATTTGCCTTCGGCATTTTGGAGAACATTAGCTTGTCCATTGCAGAGTGAGTGCACACTTACCCTGCTAGTGAGCCAATTTCGAGAGAGTGATATTCTCATCCAAGTTGGCTATGGGAGAGGCCACCTTGACCTCTCATTTGGAGCTTCATGAAGTGTTTTGTTGCAGATAGGAGGCTGCTACTATTCGTGACCCATCTCTCCTTCCATTCTCTCAATTCCCACTTCCATATTTCCATGTTTTTCTATGAAGGCGCACTACTGTGAATGGTGGTTATGCCCCATTAAGTTCAGTTTATGCCCAAGCATGGGTGAATGATTCATGGCTCTGTAATGTCTCCCATCTTCACTGTAAGTAGAAATCAAAAGAAATACATATGCAAATGTCCACATTTCCAAGCTTTGTTGTGACTAGTTTGCATGTGATGATTTCCCACTTCAATGGAGATTGTATATCTGATGTATATTGCGACTTGGATCAATGCTATACTCTGTTAGGGAGCTATTGAAATGTTGTTAATGGTCTATACTCATCTTGCTCTGTTTTAAACCATTATATGCACCATTTATCAGTCGAAGTGGAGCTTTTATATGTCATTTCCCTTAAGCAAATATCACTGAAATTATACATTTGAATATGAAGCTTTAATCCTCTGTTGCAAAACTCTTAACCACACCAAATGACAATAAATGAAGTCTAATTACAGTCCCCATACTTTATTTGACGTCAAATTCGGGAGTAGCAGTAGAAATAGTATTTTAAATACCATTGAAACAAGTTGTTAAGGTCCTATGAACTTTTCCTTTTATTTTCTCATGATTAGACTTCATTTTCTGTTTAATAAAACTTTTGTCAAAGAATAGCCAAATTACAAAGTTGAAGTACGGTGATATTATTATTGCAAATAAAACAATATAATTTATATGGTTTGTTCACCTTTTTATGAGGTCTTTATATATAGTTCAAGGATTTCTTCCACAACAAGGATGTATCTACACCATGAGAAAGGGCTACTCTACATAATTTACTTCAATTAGCGATGGCCAAGAGTGATAGTGCTGCAATGTGTATTGAAATAAAACACACCAAATCAATCTAGAATCTTTCTCTATATATTCTTGGCACAAAGTGCTTACATGGCATATACCACATAAGATGACTTGGCAAGGGCCTAATACGTGCTTTCTATGTAAGGAAAAAGTAGAGACTATCAAACATTTTGTTCTTACCTCTTCAAAATAGAAGAATGGATTACTATGATAGGAATGACAATTGAGAAGGACATGGGAACATCTTTATGTGGATGAAGCTTTTGAAACTTGGGCGATGACATCAAGAAATGTCATCACGACTTGCCACCCTTTGTTCATTGGCAATAAAGACCGCAAGGTATTGAACAACCATGTGGGCAATACCGACAACAAGGAATGTGGCAACCTTTAATAGTAACAACGATTCTTTGACAATATAAATGACAAGAAATTGGGGTTTCTTTGATAATGCTGGCGAAGACAATGCAAGAACTTGAGTCAAGGGGTTTTTATACTTTTACTATCTTTAGAGTCCGAAATTAAATTATCTACAAACAACAACGTTGAGATAACTGTACATGTATTTATGTCCCAAGCCGCATGTGTTCAAGGAGGAATATTGGACCTAGACAAGCCAGTAATAGAGCAAGAGACATTTCCTCTCTTTCGAAGCTCCAAAGCATAACTTTCACAATGATGTTTAGGGAGAATAAGAGTGATATTGATTACCATTTCAGTATGGTGTTTGTCCTACAAGAGAGCCTCCTGAAGCTCCATGTAATTTTCTTCTCAATAGTTGGCATAATATGATGCTTTATTTTTTACTCTTTGGTCAAGTCAATTTGTGGACTTCAAATGTAGTTGGTAGGGATGGATTCACTCTATTATGCCCAATTTTTGGATGCCAGCAGTTCTTTTGTGGTTCATTGGAGGACAATGTTAGATACATTGGTTTTATGTCAATCTAGCAATGTACTAGACATAACAAAATTATTTTCAATTATAAAACTATCAGTACCTTCATGCTGATTAAATACACTGACCAGAAGCACTCTTCTTCTTCCTCCCTCTCCCCTCATCATTCCCCTACATCTAGCAAAAATTGATGCCTACATTTTATGCTTAACCTGAGCTTGTATATGCACTTATTTTATCCCTATTGTCAAGTTAGTTGGATTGTCTCCTTACATATAGTAGACAAATGATACAGTTTTCTCTCACACCCCCACAGTATATATACACTGCCTATACTTTTGATTAACACTGACGAACTTTGACATCACTTGTCGCACATTAGTAAAATTATCCAATAATATCGTATATATTTTCAATCTGTATGGTTTCTACAGTAAAATATGATTCAAAAATATTGCTTCTTACAAATTATTATTTACTCAACTTATTATAGATCTCGCCTGAAAGAGAGATTTTTTAAAAAGGAATCTAGTACACATTTAATCAAACTTTCTTTCACAGGAAGCAGTAAATAATATTCTGGTGCTAAAAGTAGAATTAGAACTAATTATATCAACCCTTGTAGAACATGTTTACAAATAACTAAGTTACCAGGATACGGATATGGATATTGATTTTAGATTCCTAATAAAATACATGTCAAAACATATTCTATCCAAACAGGAAAATTAATAAAATAATTGTAGTTATCAGTAGAAAAATTAATAAAAGTACATCCAAACAGGAAAATTAATAAAAGTATATCCAAACAGGAAAATTAATAAAAGTATTGTAGTTATCAGTATAAATTCATTTTGCCACCTCCTGTAAATATCCTAAAATACATAAAGACATGTCATCCAATCAAAAGCACCAAAGTAAATGTTATTACAATTTACCTTCCTTCATATCAATAGTTGCTTGCGATTGGCTTGGAGCTTTCCTAATAATATCTATTACTCCATCAACATTGTCCAAGCATATTAAAATACCCTGAAAGCAATATCAAAATATTAGTTAAAAAAGAAACTCATATTGTTGTGCACATACACACGATTGTGTGTTTGGGAGAAGGGAAAGAAACATTTAAGCATAACATTAGGAGCTGTGAAGATCTGCAAGATTCAATTTCTATGTCAATATTTTAAATCAAGCCTCACTATTAAATTTTGCTAATGCTATGTTATACCTTAACAATATGCTCCCTTTCTTCAGCAACTTTCAACTGATATTTTGCGCGTCGCTCAACAACCGAGCATCTAAAATCTAGGAAAGCCTAAGATCACAAGAAGGAAACAAACATTTGCTAAGACTTCAACATAGACTAGAATCACACTAGAAAACAATATTTCAATCACTTTTTGGCTATTAACAAGAGATCAAATTCACACATCCAATAGTAGCTTATAAGATAAGATAACATAATTCTTATGCAGTTTCATTATAATGACAGATGCACTATCACATATTTCATATGAAAATATTTTCTCATCCAAACAACACGCAAGCTATAACCTGATCATAGCGTTTATGATGCTCCCACGATAACCAAAGCAATAGCTTAGACCTCGTAAAACATAAAAAGTATATATAATACATTCAATTGCAATTTCACAACAAATAATAATAAAAACTATCATAAGAAATTGTTTATTTAGTTTAAATTGGTTGTAATGAGGATCATTAACTTTGTCAAAATAGTTATAAGATACATTTGTAACACCTCGATGAAGGATGCTAAGAGGAATTCTTCTGCATACAAGAAAATTGCAGGCAAGACCTTAAGTAGAATGCAATCATTATCAACATGTGTGGTTCCTCAAGTAAACAACATGCATGTCAATAATTACCTAACAAGTTGTTAAAGAAACAATCTGAAACAAACAAAAGCTCATCACTAGCAAAACTCCAACATAAGGATAGCAAACAGAAATCCATATAGGATAAGAAAAGCATATATGATGAATGTATGAGAAAATATGATCATTACAATGCCATGGGAAGGTATGCTTCTATTTGCAATGACTGGTCACCATGGTTGATAGGTCATGTCCCTTCATTAGATCATGTCCTTTAGTCAAGCTGTGTCTCTCCATTATTAATGTTTATCATTATTGACTATTGTTATTATTTTTACTACTGATAATTGATATACATATATCTATGTTCATTACATTTTGTCCGCCTAAAGATATGCTCAGTTCTCGAAGCATATTTAGGTGAATAACTATATCTCCTGTTCTCACTCGTAATGCTTTCTCATGATCCTCTGTACTTGTCACTGTGATAGTTGGTGATACAAGATGATATGATCTTCTAACCGCTGAGCAAAACTGTCAAGTTGTGAAAGGGTCTGAGTCGGCTGACCACCCAAATAGAATTTTTTGCATAATTGTCTGGTAATGACTTCTGTGATCTGAAAAATGATCAGATTTTGCACTTAGGCTTCTTTCCAATATAGTAAAATCCTTACTTGGCTTCGCATATTAAAGCGCTTCAGAGCGATAATAGGTCGGGATCAAGCAAATATTCCCTATGTGAGGATTAAATAGAAAAAAATGCCATTTTCTTATCTTTTGTGATTGCACAAGGCAGGTCTGGAGGGAATTGGAAGCTGTCACTGGAATCAAAGAGCACTGGCCCAGACAGATTTGTGACTTACCTCAAAAACTGGTTTTCCAAGCCTGGCGTAAGAGTTTCATGGCTCTTACTATGGTTACAGCAGGAGGAATCTGGCTAGCTCAAAATGCAAGTATATTTGAAGATAGATACAATGTGCAATTCAAAGCAAGCCCATATTTTATAGCTCCATATTTCTTCCCAAGTCTCAGATATCAAATGAGTCAAAAACAAATTCAGAAAAGTGAGGATTGGGCTTGTTTTGATAAAAGGGAGCCTATGGGAAACTAAATATTTTGCTGCCATTTGCTTTAAATGAGCCAATTACCTTCTCTTGACTATTAAACCTAATCACTGAATGCATATGTGAGGTTGATGGAAAAAGTTGCTTGAACAGTTATTGAGGCACGGGGGTTTGTGACAGTTATGTCAGCTGCTAGGAATCCTTCCTCTTATAGTTAGAAGCTATGTCAGTTGTCATTTTACCATCATCTCATATCCTTTTGAGTCAACACTCTTTTGATCATTTCTCTCATGCAATTTTTACATAGAGTTTTCCTATAGTCGTTCATCTCTATTACCAGAGTGTTTTTTAACCAAAAGTACAAATTTAGAGAGATCGTAGCAATTTTGAAGAAAAAATAGATGGTTGTAGGTGAGCATAGAGGTTGGGCAAGCTAAGAACCCTTACCCATGGAGTTCTGCTCCTTTTGGATGCTTGAGAAGCCATAATTTATGCTACAAAAGGTTCTCCAACAACATACATCCGATTGGACTCTTACTGCACACAATGGTAAACACTGTAAGGGTTGGATTTCCTTAGGGAACTGTGAATAAGTGAAGGGAAATGCTTTCCTTGTGTTGTGTGGGGCAGCTGGAAGGAGTGCTATGGTTGTGATGGCTGAGTAAAATCTCAATAGAGCTCTATATGAGTTTTTGGCTAAGAATAGAGAGCAAAGCAGGTTGTGGGCCAAGTGAGAGAATCTCATAGGAGTTCCCTTCGCCCTGGTGGCCTCATAGCCCAGCTTAGGGGTGGCATCTTAGCAAAGGGTATATGCCAGACGAAGTACCTACAATTGGGCAGAAAAACGCTCAAAACGCTCTTACACAACCAGTCGCTTGGATCTTCATTATTAAAGATAAGTATTCTTCTGTATCTGATGTGAAATGATTTTACTTATATGCATGTGATAATTTTTCCTATAATTGCATGTTGTGTGTGTGTAGATTGAGTTATTTATGTTATGTATATTCATTTACATATCTGCACATGCATTTTAGAAGTTATAAATTCATAGTTATGGATATAGGGCGAAATTTTGAAAGCCCGGACTCAGTTAATGTCCCCTTTGTTGCTCGCATTGATGGATAAGGATGTTACAGGACATAAATGATAAAAAGAAATTGCTGTTCACTTGTTCAGGACTTAATACTAAAAATATGTATCTTGGTCCTTCCATGAGATTAAAATCACAAGTTCACCTAACATCATGTTTTTGGATACTCAAAAATTCCAGTGGAATAATTGTAGTGTGGACACAGCATAGGACATGAAAGAAAATTGCCTTTAAATTGTTCAGGGATAAACTAAAAATATGTACCATGGTCCTTCCATGGGATCAAAATCAAAAGTTCACCTATCATAGTGCTTTTGGATACTCAAAAATCCAAGCAGAATAATTGTAGTGTGTGGACACAAAATATGATCGCAACCATCTTTGAGCATAGACAATTGGTCAACTGATGACAGAAAACTAGAAAGAGATCAAGATGCTGAGAAGCACCAACAGACTTGTGACTTTACAAATAGGAATCTAAAC
>LPNX011056271.1:644719-704501 GCA_001517045.1 Pseudotsuga menziesii | reverse complement strand
AGCCAGAAAGCCCTAATCCCTGCCTAGAGGTCTCAGAACCTCCGCATGCATCAGGCATTCTCTCCGGCATCAGCAGACGGACAAGCTCAGAAAGTTTCAGTCTGAACGAACCTCTCCTCCTACAAAAACGTCACCTTCAGTCTGGAGGGTTTTTACGGCGCTGTGGGGCGGTGACACGAGAGGAAAAGAGCATTATTAGACCCCCCATCCGGATCCTTATGCATGCAGCTATCTCTGGAGTCATTATCAGCCAGAATATTAGTGGTAAGTGTTAATTTCTCTCTGCAAACCTCTAACCCTAATTCAGCTATATTTTAGGGCATTTTTGCATGGCGAGTTTGCATGCACAGTTATTTTGCAAAGTTGTAGGAGATTGAGTGTGCGAGTCAGCACTATCATAGAACATTAGAGAATATCAGTATTTGGGATATTACAACCTATTACAAATAAAAATATGTCTGCAAGTACATGATGTCGTGGATCTGTGTTTTCTGGAGGTCCATGAAACACATTACATGAAATTTTTGCCTTATTCCACGAAATTGGATGAACATAATATGCTTTCAAATCATCTACTGAAGTTGAAGAGTGTTAGCAATTAGTTGAAGACTGTTAGCAATTAAGAAGATATAGTTATTACCCTAAAAGGACTGCCACCGTCTTCTCAAACTTCTGTTGAGAGACTTAACATTACTTCTAAATTTACACAACTTACATTTCATGGATTTTCAAGCCAAATATTGCACAAGAATAAGTTTGAATTTGAATTTTCAGAAAACATCCACAAGGCCATCTAGGGCTATGCAATGGACAGGATTACATAGAATGCGATATTCCAAGATAGGAAAAGGTAAGGAGTCAACATCCACAATAATCAACACCAGGTTGCCTAGAATGTGCGGTGAAGGGGAGAAATCCAATCATGAGGGAGTCCAGAGTCAAAATCAACTATGAATATGTCTCTACTGTTATGAGATCAGACCTTATCCTAATTGTTAAAAATGGTAACTATCAACCAACAAATTACTAATGGAGGAACTCTGAAGAGTGTTAGCGATTAGTTGAAGACTGTTAGCGATTAAGAAGATATAGTTATTACCCTAAAAGGACTGCCACCGTCTTCTCAAACTTCTGTTGAGAGACTTAACATTACTTCTAAATTTACACAACTTACATTTCATGGATTTTCAAGCCAAATATTGCACAAGAATAAGTTTGAATTGAATTTTCAGAAAACATCCACAAGGCCATCTAGGGCTATGCAATGGACAGGATTACATAAAATGCGATATTCCAAGATAGGAAAAGATAAGGAGTCAACATCCATAATAATCAACACCAGGTTGCCTAGAATGTGCGGTGAAGGGGAGAAATCCAATCATGAGGGAGTCCAGAGTCAAAATCAACTATGAATATGTCTCTACTGTTATGAGATCAGACCTTATCCTAATTGTTAAAAATGGTAACTATCAACAAACAAATTACTAATGAGGGAACTCTGTATTTATGGCAAATCAGTTTTAAACATTTCAACATACTATTGACTATAGACCTTACGGACTCAGAAATTGAATTTTCCTTGAGATGAACCATTAAGACAATGCAGCAAACGGTGGTGCCAATGAAAAAAAGTCTCATATCAACTGTCAATTGGATCTAGCCCGAGTGATTATGGGATGGCATGTTATCCTCCCCACCCAGGTTCTATTCCTGAAGTGATATGTTGAGCTCATACTGAGGATATTGTTATAACATCTCCAAGCCCTGTTATCGATCTGGCCTTGTGCCCTGAAGAATGTAGCATTTACCATGGGTACCATCCCCAATTAGAGGGGAAATGCCCAGGTGTTTGCCCTGGGACAAGTACCTGAAATTAAAATATAAAAGAAAGTATCACATCAACCAAAATTTATTCCTCACATAGGACGTAGAATAGATGGTGAATGGGTGTACTGTTTAGGCACTCCTTGCGTAAGGTCACCAATTTGAAACACCATGAGTACTAACTTGCAAAAAAAGTTATTCCAATTGAAGACCTTCAAAAATGATATACATACGGACAATCACTAATGCCCAAGCATGCTAATTATCAACTAACACTAGGAAAGGAGGGAGCAAAGTCCTGGTCGGGAAGACATGGCAGAGTGTACAAAGCATCGTCAAATACTAACTATGTACCTAAGCGGGCAGTGGTTTAAAAGAAAATACACAATCTAACTATCCCAATCTCTTATTAAAATATTATTTGTAAGCTTCAGACATTTTATGATAGTATAATAAAAACATAATTTTCTCACTTGTATCAATTCATTCCACATTAGATTAAGCTACCATTCACATTCCTTTCTTTGTAAATTTTACTGCGATTGTGGCACAAAACCTAAGAGAATCTGACAAGCAAACTAAAATTGAGAAGGTAGAGCGAAGAGCCTACACATTTACCTGAAGAAGGTCTCTTAAACCCATTAATTTAGGACGTCCATCAAGAATTCTACAAACACAATAAATCAAGGGAGAAATAAACATAAGCATCAAGATATCAGAAGAAAACGCAAAAGAAACTTCCACGCAATATTTAAACAGACTTAAAGCGAAATTCCTCTGAAGTCATCGAAAACTATTGATAAAAAGAATAGTCAAGGGACTTTTAAGTACAAATAGAAACAACAAGAAAGCAAAATAAATAATATTTAGCAACAGTAATGGTATTCCCATGTCTATCAAATCTGCTACTCTTTATTTTAAAATTAGGAATGCAACGACCACTGCTATAACTAATTAATAACTAAAACCCAGACAGCTAGAAAGAAGCCACTTTGTCCAATATTACTGAGCAAATTAAAATTACATTTAACTAGGAAAGAGAATAATTCCAAATCAGATTTTCATGCCAGTCATAAATTTCAGATATTACAGCTCATGTGCTTACTACACAAAATCAAACTTCTAACAACAGTCAAATAATGTTTAAAATCAAGCCAGAATAAGAAACATAATCGTGTATACATAGGTTTCTAGTGCACTCACCCCACCATGTTGTAATTAACGTTAGATTGAAGAGAAGTGCTCTTGTAGAGATTATTAAGAACAATAGATGCCTCTGAACCTCTTTTCAACTGCCATGGATTGAAATTAGCTTTCCACAAAACATGCAAAAATATATACTAGTTTACAACACAACAGCTTGTCATGAATACCAGTCAGCCAACTGATTCCTCCACAGATACAACTCCAATAAAGATACAATGTTAAAACAACTTCAGTTGAAAGCATACCTCCAGTACGATCCGCATTCCTGTACGGTCACTCTCATCTCGTATGTCACTCACCCCTTCCAAAGCCTGGAAACAATACTCATCAAATTTTCACAATCAACAAATGAATAATCATCCCTTCCTTATGCTCAAATAAATTATAATAGCAGGCAGTGATTTTAACATTTTCCTGAAACAACAACAGACATCCTATGCACATAAGCATATTACAGAAGAGAATGTACCACATGCAATATCAATATCTCATTTAAAGTTCACAATAGAGAAAACAATTTTGCTTCTGGTGTTCACTTTGAAATAAAAGCATCATAAATCCCTACCGGCTACTTCTAAACCAGCTCTTCAAAAAATCATTTTGAAGAACAGTAAGCATCCAAACCATCCTAACAAAATTTTATATAGATCTTACAATATGTTTTCGGATTTGTCCATCAAGGATTTAGGCATCTGCATAGCACAGCTTCACACATTCCAGAATTCATACAAATTGAAGGAATTTTAAATACCTTCCTGATAAGGATAGGAAGTCCCTACAAAAAAATTCTGTATTCTACAATCTACCTGTTTAGATTGCCTGCACTCAACAGACAAGAACATATGTAGTGAACTATTGTTGACTAAATTGTCATTGATGCCAACAGGTGTGTGTTAGTGTGTCTCGGTGCCCCTTGAGGAGCCTCTGAGGGTTGAGTAAGTGTCAGTGTCAAAGGAGACCTTTTGACTTTGTCCAAGCCCAAGTCTGAAGCCCTTGGAGCCCTTGGGACAATGGCAAAAGCCCTGAACACCCTGTAGAGTGGTTAAGTACCCCCAAGTTGGTTCGTTGGTTCCCCAGTCGTATCATTGGTTCCCCAACACCACAACCATGCCCTATTACCCTAAAATGTGTTCTTGGTGGGTTGAAGAAGTTGGAAGAGTCCGAATGACCCTTTCAATGGTCATTTGCGTGTTATAGAGGTTCTGATACCCTAGGAGAAACCTAGGCACCCCCACACCCTGATGGTCATGTTTATAAAGTATGTGGCAACCTTGTTGACCTAACTAAAGTTCCTAAAACCCTAAACCTAAATATTACCCTATAAACACTTAGTATTTCCCCAACTTGTGCAAAGATGCCCTGACATGAAATAAGTAACAAGTATTAAAACATAATCAAAATAATATTAAAAATTAAATTAAATTTGTTAAAACCCTTCATCCTCAACATTGAAGTACTTTTAAAGTTAAAACAATTCTTAAAACATTAATAAAAGATATGACATGTTTTAATTAAACATTAAAAATATTTAATTAATAAAACCTTAAAAAGTGTTTAAAAAAGCATAAAGTTTTTTTTAATTAAATTAAAATTTAATTAAAACAAAAATAACCTTTAAGATGTCAGCCCCATACTCTTCCTTAAATGTATATAAAAATACCTACAATTATCACAATCTCATATAACGGATATACATCTTGACTGAGCTTTTCGGGATATTTCGTTCCTCGGTCATATCACCCTGTCACAATGGAATTTTAATGTGAAGACTTGGCACCCGTGTGTGTGGCTGGTTTTCTAGTATGCCAGGTTGGATCCCTTGACGTGGAAAGGTCGTCCACCAGCAAACACATTAATTCTGTGATGTTTTTGTGCCAGAGTAACATAGGCTTCTACGCAGCTTGTGCAATTTCAGAGTCATTGACAGTTGTTACCTTATGCATTCACGCTTTCATCTGGTAGTTTCGACGCCAAAACAAAAATTCTTTTGCCCACCACACCTGTAACAGTTTTATAATTGTTGGCTTACCTCTGTGCATGCTTCAAAGTGAAAATTTGGAGGCATAAGGACGCGGTACCCTGTGAACATCAAATAAGGATGACAGAGACATGATCTTGAGCAGCAGCTAATTTGACGAATGATGACAAGCTAGTGGACAGGTTAAAGAATTGAAGACATAGTTGTGACAGGCCGTGGAAATTGTTTTGGTAGGCATGAGGAGGCATTGCTCACTGATAGAGATGCTAAGAACTGTGAAATAATATCAGAAATCAGATAATTGGCAGATCTTAAAAATTACCATGTGCAGACCTTTGATACTTTGATGAGCAGATCTCTTGATGAGTTGCAGTTTTGACAGGCTGATGACAATGACAGAGATAGCTAAATGATGGCATGACAATAATTGACAATGAGAGACTGATATGGTGTGAATAGACAGAGATAGTGCATTAGGATCACATGCCTTGGTCTGAACAGTGCATGATGAAGCTTGGAGACATGAACAGGACTTGACAAGTAAAGGCATGACCAGCTGATGATGATGATCTTCAGCAATTTGAGTAGTCGACAAGACAAGTTGAATTGATATGACAGAGTGGTGATGAGCAGAGGACAAGTTCAAAGTTTCTTTTTCAAGTCATCCACACAAGGTACATGAGTATGGTATAAGTATGTGCATAGTTGTATACTAAAGTGTAGAGGTGTGTATGAAGAGTTGTGTACAAACAATAATGCAACAGTATGTACAAGTGTATGTGTGAGCTTGAACAGTATTTACAATGTATGCACAGTAGTATAAGTGTGAACACTATGTAATACATATAGTGATATATTAACGATGATGATGTTCTCCAATTCTACATGATGATGCACACTCTATGATGTCATTGTACTTCTATACACACTGTGATATGATGATGAACATGCATGCTTTGATGTGATGGCATACTTCTATATGTGTACTTATTACATACACATTACATGTTGATGATGGTACATACTCTATGACTTTGAAGTTTGATGTATAACCTATGATGATGTTCAGAAATAGCAGAGCAGAGATTCTTCAGTAATTGTGGATGACAATGAGCAATGTGTGGCAGTGATATCTACAGGGATGATTTGACAGTGACTAGAGGGCAGAGGTTATCAGCAGCAGAGTTTGGTATGTGACAGGTCCATAGGTTCGACAATCTTCTTCTTATCAGGGTGGCAGGACAGAGCAAGGAAAGGAGGTCGTAGCCTCCTTCCGGTTGAACCCATAAAACTAGGGAGTGGCAGCTTCCTTCAAGTCGTAGCCTGTAAATCAGGGGGTCGTAGCCTCCTTCCAGTTGAAGCTGAAAAATTGAAGTCTATAGAATAAGGGGGTCGTTCTCTCCTTCCAGTTATTTCTGGAAAACTATTTTTAAAAGGCTTCCGTGGTTTTACCCCCAGAACTTGGGTTTCCACGTCAAAACTATTGTGTACTGTGCATCTTGTTAGTTTTATACACATTGATGTTCTGCTGTGATTGGTGATCAGCAACCTGCTTTTGATTAAAATTTTAAATAATACAAACACTGATTCACCCCCCCTCTCTCAGTATTTCAACAACTATACTGTAATTATGGGCTACAAAGCAAGAATAAACAGATGGCCAAGCAATCTTTCACCACCAGCCATATTTGAATACTCTGATTCACCCCCCCTCTCTCAGTATTTCAACAACTATACTGTAATTATGGGCTACAAAGCAAGAATAAACAGATGGCCAAGCAATCTTTCACCCCCAGCCATATTTGAATACTTAATTATAGAACTAATTGGAAACACTGCATCGCACACCTATGTCTCGATTATAGAACTCTATAATATAAATACATTATCACAACAGCAACAAAGCGAGCTCGAGGGTTCCTAAAACAAAGGAAAAATATTTATCAACATGGATATATATTATGGGATCATTTGAAAGAGCTCTGGTCAATGTGCAAATGCTAATTGACTGGTAATGAGGGTGAAGGGTTATGACCCAAGGGTTATCATAATAATGACTATTAAGGTTATAATAGTAATGTCCTCCCCATTAAAGGTTGCATTATACCCAGCATAACTATAGGAATAAGACATGTTACCTCTTCCTGCTAATACCTCTTTAGCTATTCTGGAAATTGCAATGGCAAGGGAATTAGAATGGTAAGATCTTCAAGGTTCTATATAATACTATCACAGAGCTTCATACTTTGACTAGATCTTTAGATATCCTGATCAAAGATACCTGGCTTTGTACACCTCGTGTTGATGTTTTACCTAGGAAGTGTTTGTTCACTTATGCCTTGGGGTGGACAAGAACACTTTAAATGTGGTCCTTAGCCAAATTAAAAGGTGAGAATGACTTTATGATAAAGTGACAATTTTAATGAATGTTTGAGTTTATATTTTAAAACTGACTTGATGAGCATTGAAGAGGGCGAGCATTAAATTCCCATTATTAATTAAAAAGTGATTTTTTCATGAAGAAATGAGATGGGCCCTAGATCTCATTTAGTTGGCTTTTAATCTAAGCCATTATTTGGAGATGGAAGTTACTCAAACAAAAAGGGCTGGGGAAAGGCAAATCTAATTCATTGTTCACTTTCACAAAAGAGATTTTTGGAGAGAAGAGAGCAAAAAAAGAAAGACAAAGGTTTGACGAGATTTCAAACCAGAGACAAAGGGAGAGAGCACTGAATTTTTGGCACACTTTCCAAGGAGAGAAAAACAGAGATTGGACACATTTGCCAAGGAGAGTGTACAACAGATTTCAAGGCACCGTACAACACAGAAATCAAGGAGGCTGGGCACTGAAATCGAGGCAGATTACAAGCAGTGCATACATCACAGTTTTCGAGAAAAAAAATTGAAAAAGTACAAGGTTTAAAAATAAAAAATAAAAATAAAAAACAGTCCATACCATACAGTCCGTACAGTTCCGTACAACATGAATTTCGAGAAGAAGAAATCTGAAAAAATTTCAGCAAGCCATTCAGTAATTTTTTGGCGTGTTTACCAAGGCGTTTTGGTTGAAATAAGTACTACTGTAAATATGTTTCATTTTGCCTGAAAATAATAAAATCTCTCTCTGAAGAACAGGTTTTCCCTTCGGGGTTTTTCGTGAGTTAATTTGACCAAAAATCTGAGTATTTAATTTTCATGTGTGTGGCTGAATTTAAATTACTGAGTAAGAATTTAGGGCTGCCATAATTTCCAGAATTCAAAAGAAGAAAAGAAATCTGTGTGTTTTATGTTTTCAATTAAAAAATTTTAAATTTTAATGCACATGCTAATGTTGAGGTTTGGGCATTAAACCATGTTGAACTGAAATTGAAGCCAGGTTGGGGTTCTTGAAAATTTTCACCTCGTACTCCAAGACGTTTTCAGTACCGTCCACCCTACACTTAGTGGATCATTGCCTTCTTTCCAATGCTTCCTTCCTCTAGGGGCACCAAGAGACTGACAAAAGATTGCACCACTACTTCTGACCACACATAAGTTAGAACACAGAGGAACACCTCCAGTTTAGCCCAACACCAGAGAAATAACCAATCTCGGCCCCATCCCAATAGCTAGCCGAATTCATCCCAGTCATAGCAACCAGCTCCCCACTCCCCATTTTAGTGCCTCTTCCAAATCTTCCTTCAAACGGAATACTATTTTAAGATTCCTTCATTTGGCTTCAGATGTTAGGAGAAATGTTTTCCGTGCACCATGACATCTTCACCATTTTTGTATCACAGATCCCATATTCACTCTACTTGTTCATTCTTCCTTCAAATCGGCTCTCTTTATACATCTCTCTTCTAGAATGGCTCTCCATATTTAGACTTATCTCTTTTATATTTTTAGGCTAAAACCTTGCAACTTCCCTTTTTATAGGAACCGCCTCATTAACCTAGTTTCGTGTAGTCATTTGTAGGACATTAATTAATTATCTAAATATTCTATCGGGACTTCTTTACATTACATTAATCGCCGAAACTGTAAGGTGAAATAATCTATCAAGACTTCTTTACATTACATTACACCCATAAAAGTATGCTTTATGCTAAGCATAGTTGCGAGAAGCCACTTCATTCCAGCTCATACCTCTTTCGCTACATTTGATGTTCTACTGGCAACAAAAACAAGTACAATCTTCAAAGTCCTAAGCAATATTGTCATAATGTGGAGGGTCCAATCCACCCAAAATTGCTTCTCTCCAAAACTGTATGGTAAGATACTTTATGAAGACTTATTTGAATGTGCTTCTTAATATAAAATAGTAAACAAGTTGAATTGGCATCCACTTATCTGGGAATATGAACTGAGTTTCGTTTTGGTTGATGTTTGTGTGTTGACAGTTTCCTACAACAACTTCTATGGTTAGGATAATCAAAGTGCCAAGCAATTGCTCTTCCTTCTAATGTACAGTAATCAGGAGTTGATGCTAGACTATTCATTGGTATGTTCACACCCTTATCTAAGATACAATTTTTCCAATGGATATGAGTATCACTTTAAATGAAATTGGCTCTATAAGTGTTTGTTTTAAAATATGTTGTATATTTACAAACTGCCAAGCAAAAAGTAGAAGGTTACATGCAGTTGATGTCGTATCTTCTTGTGTCATGCCACTAATAAAGAGATAAAACCAAAATAAGCAATCGGATCTGACTAATAAGCATCTTTGATCAACAGAGCACCCTTAGCCATTACCTGGTTACGTACCTTATCCCACCACATGGCACAAAAAGCAGATAGTGAGCTAACTTCCAGGTCAAACACGTACCTACACCTGATCTTCCAAGGAGCAAATAATGCCAAAAACCACTAGCAGTACTACATCCTAAAAATGGCAGAACAAAGTAGAGAATGCCATTTTCCAATCTATGAAGCATTCCAATCAATTTTGCCCTGACATATAACAGAACAATGATCCTCCATATATCTCAAACCTCTTTGCAAAGCTAACACTCACAAAAAATGTGCATCACAGTCTCCAAGCATAGTTTTAAACAATGTTCCCCCAAGTTTCCGGGACGCGGGAGCGTGGGAGCTAGGAAACGCACGATGGGGGTGTGTGGAGACTACCCCCAAATTCTAGGGAAATTCGAGGGGGGCGGGGGGCATAATGATAATCTAACAAGCATGTTACAAACATACACAAGTGACAATTCAATGATTCATTGATTCATTGATTATTGATTCATCATGAACATTTTCAAATTGTACAATTTGTCCTTTCAACCTTGATATTCATATTTCAAATTTGATATTTAAATCTCAGCCATTCTAATTGAAAACTTGAATCAATGATATAAATTATAATATATAGCATGCATTTTAATTTTTAAATACTAAGTTTGAAACAGAAATACAGACTAAAATTAAAAACAGTGAAACATCAATAGACAATACTAAATTACTAAACTAAGATTGCTCAAAAAGACAAAAATTTAAAATAGCCATAGGAAAGAGTCAAAGACTCAGTCATTAGTGATCACTAATCAATATTTAGAGTCAAGAGTAAAACTTTAAGTCTTTAACTAACATAGTAACAAGTAACAATAGACACTGATAACTAAAACTTAAAAGTAGCTAAAAGAAATCATAACAAAACAAGCATCAAGGAGTCAACTCCATTGATTGGTCCTCTGCATCCATCTGCTGCAGGAAGGCATCGGGACCATCAATGGGAATGTCATCATTTGTATCTGAGTCACTCTCAGGAGTAACCAATGGCACACCAACCAAACCATGCAGCATCTCATCCGCTCCATCCTCCTCATCTATCTGTGCCTCATCCTCTGGATCCACATCCCATCGTACAGCAGGTCCCATCCGATACTCTGGTGTCTTCCTATGTGCAAGACGAAGGGCACTGTGCACTGCAACTAGCTTCTCAGCTCTCCTAGAGGTAAGTCTATTCCTCTTAATAGAGTAAATGAAGCTATAGGTGGACCAATTCCTCTCAGCTGCAGAGGAACTAGCAATCTGAGACAACAAACGAATAGCAAGATGTTTGATCTCTGGAGCCTCATCCCCATGCATGTCCCACCAACCAATGGGGTCATCCTGGCCTAAGTCGCCACGGTCTGCCTTGGCATTAGGCTTGTTGAAGGGACCTTTGAGACCTGCAAACTGAATCCATTGTCTCCGAAGTGTTTGCCCCTCCTCTTCACTGTACATCTTTGCAATGGCAGTTCAAAACCCTTCTTCATCTCCGGATCCTGAATGGCAACAATTCTACCAAGCCTAGAAATGTACCATTTTGGGTTTAGTGCATAAGCTGCCATGTGCAAAGGTGTGTTCATTCGGTCCCACCTACGCTGAATAATGGGTCGAATTTGGTTCATGTAGAACTCCAAGGAGGGCTCTTTCTGGTGAATAGCTTCCCTTACCTTGCCCAACATGCTGTCAAAAGTCTCATAGATTTCTCCAAGACTAGGAGAATCAGTGTCGATGTAGCGAATGACCTCAACTATAGGGCGCAAGAATGAGACTAAATAACTGCAATCTACCCACCAATCATTATCTAATATCTGAAGCCTGATCCTCTTCCCCTCCTCTGTCTTGGACTCTGTCCACCTATTCCAATCTGGAGTCACAACCATGGCCTACAATGCTAGCTGTATCTCCAACATCCTCTCCAATAAGAGAAAATAGCCGGCATATCTAGTATCTGTGGGCTTGAGGAATTCCTTCCTCGAGTGAGCCCTATACATGGTTAAGGAGGTGTGGTGGTTCCAGATAAACATCTGCACATCCCTTGCAGCCGATACCAAGGTGGTTACCCAATCAATTTTTCCAATGTCTTTCAGGGCATTGTTGAGAGCATGCACACAACAAGGGGTCCAAAATATATGCCTATACGTGCTCTGAACTAGTAAGCCAGCTGATATGCACACTGCTGCTGCATCTATCACAACCTGCACAACATTCTCAGGCCCAACCTCCTCTATAGCATCCCGAAGAAGCTCAAATTGAAAAGCTGCATCTTTGCACTTTCCAGAACAATCAATAGCTCTGAGAAAGAATGGCCCATCTACGCATGTAACTATGATGTTAATAAGTGGGCATTTGGTAATGTCTGTCCACCCATCCATAACAATAGAGCAACCTGACCTCACCCATACCTCTTTCATCTGCTCTTTCTGCATGGTAATATTGGACACCTGCCTCTCTAAAATCACTGTCCTCACCTAGGGGCACATATGAGGGTCCCGATGATGCAATAGAACAAACCATCTCCTTATAATAAGGAGAACGAGTAACATAGAAAGGAATGCCATTGGCAAAAAGGAATTTGCCAATGGCATCATCTGTATCTTCACGGTTAAGCTTGCCATACATCTTTGTAATGGTCGACCCTATAGCACAAGAACGAGAAACCTTCTTTTTTGATGAAGATGTATCAATAGATGGTGGAGGCATACGAGTAGATGGGTTAGTTTTCCTTTTAGAACTTGCATTGCGATCTTCTGTTGATGCTACATTTTGGCTAGAGAATGTGCCCTTAGCATCTGCTGCCATTTGCAACCTCATAAGCTCATTTCTTTGCAACAAGGTTAGCTTCGCACACACAGAAACCCCTTTGCCACCAATGCTCAAAAGGTGTTGTCTAACCCGACTATAACTCCCAACCCAAGGATGGCCACAAACATTGCATACCCAATGACGTGATCCACCACCACTTCTCTTTCCTCTTTGGTTGTTTGAAGGAGCATCTACTAGGCTTGCATATAGCAAAAGTGGTTTCTTGGGATCAAATGTCCCCTTTGCATAATGAGCCAATGATTTTGATGGGTTAAGATCGGCATTACCTTCTCCTTCATTTTGATTTGACCTGGTTGATGAGAGATTCCCACTCCCACTTCCAATCTCTGTACCAAATCCAACACTAGAGTTACCCCCTGTCTGAAATTCAGAGTCACTTTCATTGCTGCCACTACTGTTGCCATTGCTAGAGTTGCTCATATTGCTGGTTTGAAAATCAAAACTGCTAGGTGTAGTTTAATTTTGCAATTTTGGCAACCTGCTACAACAAAACAGTGAACATTTAGATTTTTTTTTTATTTCATGAATCATCTGACATTAACTTAAATAATGAACAATTAAAAAATGAAAATTAAAAACTTAACTTTTAACTTTTAAGTCTTTAACAATAAAAATTTTAAATTTACAGCTTGAAAAAAAAAATTACATGCTGCAAACCACAGTCCCATCGACAGATAGCCAAAATCTCCAAATGGAGCCAAAACATTATCATCACCAGAAATCCTCACATGCACCTCATCTTTTATATGGTCTACAAGATTTCTATGCTGTCCTTCCGTGTACCAATCACGAGCATATTCTTACTCATGTTATATTAAACTCTATTATTTCAAAAAATACAAATACAAATCAAACATGTAAATGGGATAGAAATGTAAAAAAAAAAATAACAAAAAGATCATACCCAAGTGTCCTTGTACTTGCAAAAGACCTTGTATAATTTATTAATTTCACTGTTTTTAGATAATAAAACTTAAAAGGCACATAGCATGAAACAACAATTCACATAAATGATAAAACAATTGATGAAATTTAAAATTATAAAAAACAGAAAACAATGAAACAAGAGAAATAATTAAAGGAAATCTATAAACAGGATATATACCATCGCAACAATATTACAATTTACGAATAAATGATGTTGGTTTCAAATTGCTGGTGGAAATACGAGACAATCTGATAAATCATAAAACCCAATCCTGTAGGATGATATAAAATCAGCATTAAAAGGTTTTTCATAACTGTTAACCAACATGGTTTCTTTCTATCAAAAGGAACTCGGCTTGTTCAATTTTTAATTTTTTTACTTAGAAGGCTAAGTGTGTTTTATATATAGCAGCGAGATTTGCATTCACATTCCATTAAATTAAGCACGATAAAAAAAGGTTGAGAGTGTATCTTCATAGTCAGAATTTAAATATAAAAAATTACACCCCGAACATGCATTAGAAATTTGCATTCACATTTCCATTAAATTAAATTAAGCACGATTAAAAAAGTTGAGACTAATACAGTATGATCTCAATAAAAGATCCTAAAAGGAATGCTATGGTAAGAGAAACTAATGAGAAAGAACACAGGAGACACAAAACGAAGTCCAGATGTACAGGTAGAGGTAGAGGCTCTCCATCGAGCTTAACGTATAATATATCACTATGCCATAGTTAAGCTGCAGCCTTGTAGCAGAGTTCACTGCATTATGGAACCATTCTAGCTGTCATAGATCCCTGTACCGATCTTGTAGGATAATTTAAAACTGGTTATCAATGGTATTGCAAAAATGCCATATGTTGTTTGTTAAAATAATTTAATCACCAACTTACAGTCGATTAAAAATATCTTGTCGATGACCCACGAGCTCCTTCAGGCTTCAAGCCGACGACCCACAAGCTCCTTCAGGCTTCAAGCCGACGACCCACGAGCCGGGAGCTCCTCTCCTTCAAGCCGACGACCACAAGCTCAACATCTGCAAGAATGCAACACTCCACTCCTGCAAACTCCCATTCACTCACAGCAGTCACAGTAGTCACGAGCTCAAGCAACCTCCATTCACTCACGCGGCAGCCTCACTCAATCACGGCAGCGAAAATGAGGAAATGAATGAGTCATGAGGAAGGTACGATGCATAATTTAGGGTTTAGTTTTTTATTTATGCTTTTTGTTTTGTTTTTTTTTTGCATTTTTTTAATTTCGAATTTTAAAAAATTAGAAAATGCAAAATCGTGGGGGGCGTGTGGGAGCCCCCCGTCTTCGGGGAGGGGCGTGTGGGCGCCCCCTCCTACGTTTCCAGAAGTTTCGCTTTTTTGGGGGCGTGAGGAAACGTTTCTGGAAGATCCCCCGAGGCGTGGGGAGCAAGGGGGGCGAGCCCCTGACCCTGGGGGGCGAGTTTCCGTAGAACACTGGTTTTAAAACTCGAACGACTCGAACTCAGACTCAGTCGACTTGACCTAGTTGACCTCGAGCCAAGTCGAGTCAGCCTATAAATTGGTTCGGTACCAAACCAACCAAGTTAATGTCCGACTCAGTCGAGTCGGTACTGAGCCCGCTAGCTCGCCCAAGTTATTGGTTGTCTCACCCAAGTTGATCCAAGTTGATATGTGGAGGTAATAAAACAGTAGAGTTTAAATTCTTTTTAACTATTTCCTAATTTAACAATTCTAACTCTAACCCTAGGACATAGACTTTAAAAACAACCCACATCTTCTATTTTATATCACACATGCCCTTGGATGACAACAGACAGTTGACAGCAGCATAATTGGAGTGAATTTGTGACTGTAGCATGTGCCTGCCAACATGGGCACTATGCAGTGATGCCACGTAGTGTGGACTGTGGATTGTGCAGTGTGGACTCGTGGACTGCGATACGACTATGTGGAGTGTGGCAATGTGTTGAGTCTATAACTCCATATTCCATAAACAGTTAAATTCAAGTGTTTATTGAACTTTGTACAAGTGTTGCGTGATAATAGGAATATCATTCGCATATTTTCTATTTTCTTCAGCAACTATATTCAAAATTTCAGTCAAGGTGTTTGTTGTGCATTAGGAAGAGGAGAGTTTGGTTTATAACTTTATACTGTTAACTATCAAGTGCCTGAAGATTGAGCCTGTTGGCTTTGTGAATGATGAATCACAGTATACTTCATGTCATTTTGATATGTTCACCCTTATATGGTATATACATGAGCAAACTTTGGATATTTTGTCACTACTGCTTCGGAATCATGGATTAGAATCTTTAAAATAATTTGTTTCTTTAAAATCTAAATATTTTGTGTTTTATACTAAATCCAGTCATTAAATTCAAATCAAGTCGAGTCATTACCGATTCATTGATGATTCCGAGTCCGAGTCCAAGTTGACCCTTGACCAAGTCCTAATCCCAGTTTTAAAACATTTTCTTCAAGTGATGACAAACAAAACAAAAGGACATCAAAGATCCCACTATAAGACAACTAGGGCTTCAATGGGGTCTCTTGATACATCACTAACCACACAAAAACTCACAGCTTACAAGAAACACGAGCAAACCAAACATTGTAAACTCTAAGCACCCATCTATCCTTCGAATCTTTGCACACCAACCTCACATTGAGGAGCAAGGATAGCATGCCTTTCATGCAATACCAAATACAAAAAATCTACAATCATAATGTTAAGGACAACAAAGACTTTGCCGCCAAACAACTCCAAAATGGCCCATGCATCCCTATAATCAAGGAATGTGTTGTTGAATCCATGTATCTCAACAAAAGAAAATGCCCTTCTTGCTCAAATCGCATCCTTAAAAGTGAAGCACATCTACAACACATGTACCAGGAATACCTATGACTTTGCAACTACAAATGGGACACCATGTTAAATCTCAACATAACCTATTTCCCTCCCAATGGCAAGCTGACCATATGCTCCTGAAAACGAACAATCCCAACACTTGAAACAATCTAGCAAATAAATAACATCGCATACCAAAAGCCCCTCTCCCTATACCAATGTGTTCAACAAACATCCAATGAAGTTAAAACAAGATCTACTCTAGCGCAAAACCCTCCAAAGTCCCACCTACCACTTGGCCCAAAGAATACTACCCTAGGTAGCAGCATCAATCAAGCCAAGCACAACCTCCTCCATTGGAAAAGTACACACATCCGATGAAGCCAAAGCAACCTCGCTAAAATATGCTCAAGCCCTTGAAAGTGGGAACTACTAGGGAACCAACAAAAGACATAATATAAGTTTGAAGCTTGGAGAACCTACCCAACAACAGTTAGCTTCCAAAAAATTAGAGGTCCCTATGATGGAAAACATGACGATTGTTCTTAAGCCTCTAAAAGAACCAATCCCACATAGACACTAGCTATAACACCACCTCAAAAGGAATACCCAAATACTTGTTAGATTTTTAATAGATATTCAAGATCTTAAAACATTTAGCATCATAACATAATAACCATATACAATAGGATCATTGAAAGATAAACAAGTGCAAAACAAAAGAAATACAAAAGAATTTTATCATGGGAAACCAAAACAAGAGAAGACCCAGTAACTTTTTCTATATAGATTTGCCAGTTAGTGCAATGTCATACGAAGATAGAAAACCCAAATATAAGATCTCTTTTGTTGCTTTTGCTTCTTCTCCACCAACGAACTTGTCTTTCACTTCCTTGGAGCAAACTTTCTGGAGCTTGCAATGTGTGCAAATGAGGGAGGGTGCCTCTCTATTTATACTAACCATGTGTGTGTGTCCTTTTGGCCCACTTCTAGACCCTACAAGACCGACCTATCCTTGTGGGAGACCAAAAATACATTTTACATTACTCTTTTGGGGACATTTGCCTCAACTTACAACAAAGGTTTTACCCCAACTTTTCCATGACCAATTACATTAATGACACCTTCCAATCAAAGGGAAAACACCCCTAAAAGGATGTACAATAAAACTACAATAAAATATAATAATAACAATACAAATAATTCACTGAAGAATATCTTCCAAAGTTACATTATCAACAACACTCCCTCTTAACAAATAAGCTATTCTTTCGACCCAATCATCACCACAACTTGACAGAATCTTTGGACATCGTCATTATAGGATCATCATCACTTTGGAATATTGTCGCTCGATCATCATCATTCAATCATCCTCACTCTAGATTATCACCACAACAGCAGCAGCTCTCATCTGGTCGACAGCAGCAGCTCTCATCTGGTCGACCATTGACTACTGATATCTCTCGAATCTATACGTCCTCAAAAGTTCTACAGAGCCAGCCCATTTTCATGCTAGATGTAAGCCTAGATCCCATCTAGGACTCTATCAACATATCCGTACAGTGCCAGTCTTGTTTCATATTAGATGTACCTTGCAGTGTCGGTTTTGTTTTATAACGGATGCCTTTGCAAGGTCAGTCATGTTTCATACTTAATGCGGATCTCTGTAGGGTCAGTCTTGTTTCATATTGAATGCAGGCCTAGATCCCATCTAGGACTTCATAGAGACAATCCTTTTTCATACTGGATGTTTTGTAGGGTCAGTACTAAATGTGAAACTTTGCAGGATCAGTCTTGTTTCATACTAAATGCATGCCTAGCTCCCATCTAAGACTTCAAAGAGCCAGTCTTGTTTCATACTAGATGCTTTTGGAGGGTCGGTCCTGTTTCATACTAGATGTCTTCGCAGGGTCAGTCTGTTGGAGTCATTTTCCAATTACACATCATCTATTTGGGCTTAACAGCCTAATTTACCACTTATCCTTAAGTATTTTGACTCAAACATGTGCTTACATCACCAACATCTCATCAATTTCAGATATTTGCGCCTCCTCCATCATTTATGGAGCTTGTTTGGGATGATCTACATGATTAATGCACCCTACTCAAACAAGTGGAAGTATTCTCTCCTAATTTCCAGTTCACTGGAGTCATAAAGGCACCCTTCTACCAGATTTGACCTAATTTCACCTAAATACGATTAACTGAAGACAAAAAGGCGCCCTCACCTAATTTTTGGCATGTAGTTGAAAACTGACATAGTTGGACTCGATTTAAACTGCCTCCAAGTCTACGAGAGTCAATTAGATTGTAGTTAAGTGGTTAACTGGTGTTTCGAGTGGTGTTAACTAACAAGTAAACCACTCTCATGCATTCAATTCGAATGACCTCCCAAGGATTCGAATTGCTTGGCTATTCATGCCATTGTTGAGCATTGTAAACTATCTTTTGAGTTAATGATAATGTATTACTAATGCAAACCTTTTGCAAAGTGTTCTAGCACTCATTAATGTAAAGATTTGCATGCATCTATTGTAACAATTGTCTTGTTTTCTAGATCTGTTGTGCTTGAATTTTATACAGACATGTTTCAAACTTAATGCATAACTCTATAGGGTTAGTCTTGTTTCATACTGAATGCAGGCCTAGATCCCATCTAGGACTTCAAAGAGCCAGACCTATTTCATACTGGATTTCTTCGTAGGGTCAGTCTTGTTTCATTCTGAATGTGAAACTCTGGTGGGTCAATCTTGTTTCATATTGAATACAAGCCTAGCTCCAACTAGGACTTCAACATCTATAGAGCCAGTCCTTTTTCATACTGGATGTAGGATACCATTGGGACTCATCACTCCCTCTTGCAATGGACATCGATCTACACCACTCCAAGCTTATCCCTGAAGTATTCCAACTTCACTCTTGGCAGAGGCTTGGTCAATATATCAGCTATCTACACGTCCCTTGCAACATATTGGAGCTTTACTGCTCCTCTCTACACCATATCCCTGCAGGCAAATCCTCTAATCTCCCACATATCTGAGGCCATACTCATTCGTACCCTATAGGTACCTCAGCACATGCTTTGACGCAACAATGTGAACACGTCTCGAATCCAATATGTACTGGCGCAAAGCGTATATCTAACCTCATTTTCGTTAACTACGTCAACAAGCCAATCATCTGCTTGTAGACTGTGGCATCAACTGTCTCTGAAGTAGGATCTTACAACAACTTCAAGTTCAATGCCATTGGTGTAGCCATAGCCTTGCAATCCAACATTTCGAACTTCTTCAATATCTCGACCGCATATTTTCCCTAGCTAAGGAAAATATCCTATGGATTCTACCACACCCAAGAATCATGTCTTGATTCTTGAAGTCTGAGATCTTTTGCAGTCACTCCCACTGAAGCGAAGCAAAATCCTCCCTTTGCATCTTGTACTCTCTACATCGAGTCATTCTACACTGGAGTAGCAGATAGACTCCTCTACTGCATGTTTGATCTTGTGGATCCACATGGAAGACACTACAGACTTCCCTTAAGGTCTTGGAATCGCAACCTGGACATCATTTTCCATGATCAACTGGTACTTTTTGATCATCGCCTACCATTCTTTCTTCTCGGTTGCTTCTTCATAACTGGAAGGATCTACATCAATGATGTCACACAACAATGCCACATAATTGGAGTGTGTCTAAGGCCTATTACTTTCTCTAGAAGTCTCATTTAGAGTACCATGCTTTTTTTAATCTTGGATAATCTCTTGTGCCCAAGTTGGTCTTCATCTCTCATGGCGGATCTAATGCTCTCTGTGGCTCAGTCATATCATGATTCTCGTATTCTTTGAAGCTCTTCTTTCGTTATGGTGTTTCTGACCTTGGAACTTCAGGTTCCTCTTCATGTACTTTGTTGGAGTGAATCTTCATTGAGTGTTATAGTTGAACCGTTATCACTTGTTCTTCGAAACAAGTCTCATCCTTTTTTTCTTGTAGGTGATTGTGTACGATCCTTCCTACAAGTCAAATTCAGCTGCATTATTAGAAACATTTCATATTTTAATAACGATAAACTCTAATGCATACAGACATATGTCACACAGTCATGCAACCATCTTAGCCAATATAACATTTATCCATATCTCGTATACATATGGTAACTTTCTAGATGCATTCCATCTCTACCAAAACATTATCGAGAGTGTGCACTACTCCCAATATGTCAACAAAGAGGTTTCATTCTAGATAAGTAGCAATGGAATGTTGTACAACACCATAGGCTACTTGTGAAGTAAGACTGAATGGTTTTCGAATGTTGGATCTTCACATTCTTGAGTTGATTCCTCGAGGTCATCTTCTAGTTAATGTTATTTCCTTCAAAAAGCTTCGTAAAAGCATCGAACATCTTCTTGGGAGTCTTCAATGATGATACATGAGGGATTAGACTATCCTTGATGGAGTCTGCAATAATCCTTTTAACTCTTGTTGTGTTCTTCTAGTGGTTTGCCAAGCTAGAGCCAAGTGTTGTCACCTAATACTCACTCCTTCGCCTAGGCTAACTCCTAAGGGACACCAAGGGCAGTGGTCCCTAATCAAATAAAATCTAGGGTTTTTAATCTATGAAAGAAAATATTAATCTAGGAGTTAAAGTCACATCAATAAAATATCACAATAGACTTTTGCAAAATGAAATTATAGTCAATAGAATTAAAATATTAAACATCATTCACGACATTTTGTAGAATTAATTTAAACATGAAACGCAGAGTAGACAAGCGCCAATGAATATGGAGTGTTGAAGTGGTTGTGTCGTGTAAGTATTCCAGTTGTCTCGTTGTAAATTTTAGAATTATTAATGAGTAGGTTAGAGAGTGGGTAAATTTTGGGTGTGGCCCAATCAAGCAAGCTCTATTGAACTCTGCGCTAAAGCAGCTTTACCAAGTGTCCAACGAGGCGAGGCATAACCTGCTTGGTGTAGTCACTCTCTGCAACCTCTAGATTTCTCAAGAAACAAGCTTATGTTGATTTTCCTATTATTATCGTCACTCGTATCCCTTTCTGGTGCAACCAGTTGATCAAACAAACTATAGCAATGCAGAGCATACAAGGAAGGAGTGTTGGTTTATTTTATTTAAAGCCAAATGTGAGTTTGCTTAAACAATTCACTGCTAAGAATCTATTTTCCCCTTTCGGGTAAATCGAGAATACATAACAGAGTTAACTTTAATAACAAAAAGAAAAGAACAAAAAGTGAAATGTTTTATAATTAATCCTACCTACAAATCTCTTTCTAATGTCGCTTACTTGAGCAAGCTCTTTGAGGCGACACTATAACTCGAGAAAGTGTAGGCGTTAGTATTTATTTTCTTTATTTCAAAAATGGAAAGCAAATCTAAATTAAACAAAGCAAAAAATGAAGCTACTCTAAACAAGCAAACCACCAACACACCACACATACCCCCCAAATGGGGATTGGGAGAACGCCCTCTGCAACCTTCCTGATCTTTGTTTATTACAGTTATTACAATCTCTTCTTTTGGGGTGCTTGTGTTCTTTATATTTAGATCAACAAGTTTAGAATGTTTCTTTCTTCATGTAATGCCTCTAATCATTTATAATGGAGGATTCAGAAGGCTTACAATAGTTTAGAAAGATGATCAAATGTAAAGGTAGGTCTCTAGAAATTTTGGGAGGCTTCAAAATATGGAAATTCGGCCAAAGTATTTGTCTACCTGATTGCAAAAACCTGAAAACTAGCAACTCAAAAGTTGGTGAAATACACCCAAAAACACTTTTAAGAGTGCTTTGGGAATGCCTACAATATTAATCGAAATTAAAAAACAAACAAAAAAAATCAAAGTACATGAAAGCTAAAAATGAAAAAAAAAACTAAGAAAAGTGAGCTAAAAAACCTTTTTTTTAGGGCTTTTGTTTGCTTCTTGAAGACAACAAGCAAATGCAAGCACCCAAATGCTAGACATGAAATTACTTCAACTACTAACTTAACTATTCAAGCTTTTAAATGTACAAACATATAACTTGATTAGGAAGCTACTAAAGAGAAATCTAAACTATAAATGATAAAACTTTAAACTCTTTAAGCTAGATCTTTAAAACAAGAGAAATTATGAATCTACTTATGAATATGGAATTGATTTATAGATCTATTACTGCTCATCAAGGTAATCGAAACCAAAAAGGTGATTATACAGAGAGGGAGAAAGAGAATGCTTGAAGACAAGGATTTGCTTGTGTAATTCCGAGGGACTATATCTATAAGAAAATATTAGAAAAAAAGAATAAGCAAACAAGCTCTTCAAATCATCCAACTAAGAAAACCTGCACATCACATTACTTTGCAAACAAAGATCAAGTATAAAAGCATATAATTCTAAAAATAAATATAAAATAGACATAAACAAATGAAGCATTCCAATAACATCACTAAATCAGCATACATAAAAGATAAGGACAAGAAACAAATTGACTAATCTTCTTTATAAATTGATACCAATCCTTCTAATAAGCTAGACTTTGATGCAAAAATAGACAAATAGTTCAAATATAGGTTACCTCCATTAAAGAACAAGATGGTTCATCCACTCATAAAAAGAAACACACAATATTTACCATCAAAGTCTCTTCATTTCTCATAATAATATACAAAAATTACAATGGCAAACTCTTCTCCCAAGAAGCTCCGACTCCTCTGAAGAGGAGAGGCATGCTTTATTTATAGCAAGAATGACCCAAGAGGGCACATTCCTCAAGGTAGAGTGAACAAGGCGTCAGCTTTAAGTTCCAAGAGAGAATTGAGGAAAACGTTGGAGTTCATCTTGAGTTGAAGTGAACAACTCACCTTCACCTTTAGTTCAATTGCTCACTCATCCGACATGTCTCCTTTAATTTTGGAATTTGTCTTTTTCTTTTATTTTCCAATTTTTTGGTCTTTTTTGCCATTTTCGAATACTATTCAATTTTAGAGATAAATAATTACTCCAAAACTTGGGAAAGTGGGTTTAAAAATTAAGTGGGTGCTCTGAGTTAGACACGAGCAACCCCATGAGCAATTCTTCCTCCTAATCACACTTTTATGCCTTATACAAATTTTTAATTGAAACATTGAAAAATCTATGTTTTACAAGAAAATTTTATTTTCGCGAAAACTTTAAAAAAAAACTAGAGAGACCTAGCACATGTCCATATGACTCTAAAAACAATGCCTAGTATATTCATATACATTTACACATGAACTTTAATAACCTCCTAAGGCCCAACCACCAACAAGACCATTCCAGCTTTGAAGGAGCAAGTGAAAACCCGAAAATTATAGGTTGTTTACTCAACATGATATAATTAACAAGGAAAAAACACCTTGGAATACCAAGATTGCTGTTTAACTCCTAGGAATCCAAGTCCTTTACAAAAAACCCATGCTAGTACATTTTATTACAATATCCCTCCAAGGTGTGAACATGTGGTAAAAAAGAAAAAAGGCCTTGGAAGGCCTAAATGGACTTATGAACATGATTGTGAACGTATAATATGTTCGTCTTTGCTCGCTCGCTTCAAAGTCTAACTACGTACAACTTAGGTGGTAACAAACCCCAAGACAAATATATGAACAACTGCAGCAAAAAAATTCCAATGGTGAATTCAACAAACCAACTCAACATGTCTCGTTGTCACTTACCATATCACATGAAACAAAGATGAATGTATCCAACTACATTATTGGAGTGAAAGCTAAGAGGGAGTAAGAAGCAAGAAGCAAAACAAGAAGCACCAATTTTGAAATGCTTCAAGTAGCAATCCATTTGTAGAGAATTTTATTCTATAATATATATTTAGATGCATATATATTTTTAAAAAATCAAATATGTGAAATTAGTTGTAGAAAACATGAAAAGTAAATGTCTAAGTATTGCAATAATGATCATCATTAAACCAAGCATCCAAACTTGAAAAATGGGCGATACAAGCTTCCCCCAAATGGGGGAAGAAGGGTGTGGGAGCCTTTATCCCACTTGCTTTTTATTAACTTTTCACAATGTTTTTTTATGTCTTTTGTCTCTTCTTGAATGAGCAAGGTGAGAAAGAGAAAGAGAGAAGAGGGAGGTGTTTTTGTCTTTTTCACTCTTTGCTTGCTTATAGCCTTTGGGCTTTTCTTGATTTTCCTGAAAGTAAGAGCTTTAAACACTGAAACGTTATATGTTAATCAAAAATTAAAAGAAACAAAAGTACAAACTAACTCTTAAAAAGGGGTAAAATTCTACGGTGAAAATGGAGGAAAGATAGAGGAAAAAATGGCTATGAAACAGGAGAGGAGAAAGTCAAAAAGGGTAAAATAGGGCTGCAAACTAAGTGAAGAAAGGGGAAAAGAGGGCAACGAAGAGGGAAAAGGAAGAGCAAGCCAAACAAGGCAAGAGAAGGGAAGCCAAAAGATGGAAAAATGGAGACTAGGGCTTCCTAAAGTAACAGTTAACCAAAGTAAAGATTTCTTGTGGATGTAACACAAGAGAGAGAGAGAGACAATGCCAACTTTCTTTTTGTATTGAAAGAAGACGATCCCTATAGGTCCTGCAATCACAAAGTGTTAAACAAAAATTGGTTGCTTGAAGCTTGGGATAGAAGCAGTTGAGCTCACACTCTTCTTCAACCTGTGAAGCCTGATAACACACCAAAACTCAATACAAAAAGTGAGATCAAAATTACATGCTAGTATGCTAAGAAAATTAAATCAAGATCAACATTACGTATTACTGACTACTCATGCCCATTATGATACTAATCTACTTTGCATAAACAACCAAATTGAAACAACACATGATTATTCTATCGTGCCAACAATGGCCTTCTTGAGCTAACAAAATAATTGATCTCATGCAAGTATTAAAGAAATAGGGGTTTGAGATAATATCACCTCAACCATTAGAAAGTTACCACATGCAAGAGCTCATAGACCTCCAAAGTTGAATTATCTTTATTAACAATTCAAAGCAAATGCTTGATACAATTTTCTCAGAGTAACTCTACTACAAAAGTTCCATGCTAATAGAGCTCAAAGAGCCTCTACTTATACAAAATACCAAGCCCCAGGGGGGTCTTAATGAACCAGAGATTAAGCCAGAGTTAAGTGAGCTTGAACTGAACCTGAACTGAGCTGAACCTTTGTTGAAGTGAATGTTAACTGACTCTCTCCACCCAACCTGTGCCAACACATCACCAAACTCACCAATACAAATCGGCGAGTCATCCAATCTCCTTACCAAACTCCACCCACGCAAGCTCCATCTCCTCATGCGATTGTACAAAATTAAATGGAGAAGGAATAATAGATTCGCATGGAGTAAACAAAGTTTTAATAATAAAATGGGGGGTCCACCCTCACCCCATTGGCACCCACCTCCACTATAGCGTGAGCTCCATGATGTTGACGTCACCCACTATCACAAACTCACTACCTCCTTGCATGCATTGGAATGAAGTGTGATATAAATAAATAAACCAATGTTTTCTTTTTAACACGTTTTTCAATGTATGGAAGGGGTCCACACTTAATAGAATCGCTCCCTCCACCTCATCTTTACGCTCCTTGCTTTGACGTCACCTCCCATTTGAATTAATTCGTATGCATGGAACCATGGCTTAATTTTGATATTATTTAAGTGGAGAGGGGACCACATTCCCACACATCTTTCCACATAAGCGTGGGTCTTCACTTCACATTTCACCTTCACGTCACCCATTCTTGTATTAATTCATCACTTTAAAAATATAACCGAAAGTCTTAAGTTATAGCTTTAAAAAGGGTAGTAAATCCATGTGGGACCCGTGCCATGTCAACTTCTCATCATTTTTTTATTAATTTTTTACTTTTCAAAACTTTGACTTTGGTGCAATTTCTCCAAAAGTAGCATTTAAATGCTATTCTAGTGCTCAATTAGCCGATTGATGACTTTCGGGATGCTTCGACTGCTCGACTGATGGTGAAAGTGGCCCTTGGGGTAAAGATGCTGCTCTGAGCTTGAAAAAAAGCCCAACCATGCCGAAAACTGACTCTGGATCACACTTTTATTACATTTTGAAATTTTCCATTTAAACCATTAAAAAATGGCTTAAAATGGAAAAAATTATTTTTCTCGAAATCCAACGAAACTTTAGGGGGACCTAGTACATGTTCATTCGACTCAATCGAAATGCCTAGCATGACAAAAAATACTAACACAAAGGCTATAATAACCTCCCAAGGCCAAAACAACAAGACAGCTACCCCAACTTTGGAGGAGCAAGTAAAAAACTCAGAAATTATTTGTCGTTTGTTCAACAACCAATAATAACCAAGGGAAAAAACACTTTGGGCTAGTTGGCTTGATGCCCAAGTCCGGAAAGCCGAGCCTTTTATAAAAAATTAAATTCTAGGACATTTTTTACAATCTCCCCAACGGGGTATGAACATGTATTTACAAAAAGCTCCGAACAGAGTCCCAGGAAAACGCTGGCAAACTTCTGAATTCTAATCACGAACAAGTGTACTTGTTCAATGCTCTGGCGGCTCACCGAAAAATCCACTAAGTGCAAAATTAGTGGATAACACACTTATTAAACTACAAAACCTATCTAAGTTATACCCAAAACAAACAATCAACAACGATGCTCTCAACAATTGGAAATTCATATCTATCATTTGCAAAGGTAACCATGTCTCTCATACTCTACTTTGAAACCCTTGACATCATACCAACCAATCCCTCTGTTCAAGCCATCACTAATGGCTAGTACCATTTCATGTCAATAGCATGAACTATGTACATTAAATGGTATCAATGTTATTAGAACCGAACAAGTCATCAAACAAGCAGAGCCAAAAAATCTAAACCAACACGAAACGAAAAAAAACAAACCAAAAAATCAAAATTTGAGTCCAATCCAACCTATCTAGGAGGTGGAGAATGGGGCACTTGGAGTAAGGCACTTAGGCTTAGGATCTTGGGGCTCTCATAAAAACAATGGAGGTTGAGCACTTGACTTGATAACACCTTGGTACGAGCATACTTTTTGGAGATTAGTTGTCGACATGAACACATACATTGAGGAACATTGGACCTTAGCAACAACATTGTCACACATGAAACTAGTATATGCCACATGAGAGGACATGCGACACATTGCTAAAGGACTGCCATGACTACATTCAAATGGCGAGCCATAATGGAGAGCGCACCATCTTGGGGGACACTCATTGAGCTCAAGGAAGATTACACTTGGACACCTTACACCTTTATGGCTAGATAAACCGTACTTTAACACTTGCACATAATAGTATTTGAGAGTGCTCCATGTGTGGCTGCCCTGTTGCTTACTTTGCATGGTCTTATGCCCATCTTTTATGTTAGCAGCCCTCACATACTTTGTAGATAAAGGGAGAAGAAACCTCTTGTATTGATGACCAATCATTGCACTTTCTTTATCTTTGTATTGTCTTAGAGAAGTCTTGTAGGAAGAAGCAGGATATGGTTCATATAGTATTCATAAGTGTAGACAAGAAGAAAGAGATATGTCTCAACTGTCCTTGGAGATATTGATCTTCTTTGATTCCAAGATTTGCTCTTGCAAAAAGTTAGGATTTGTGCCATGCAAGTAAACCATAGAGAAGAATATGATGATGGAGATATTGATGGTTCTTATGACTCTTTTTGTAGCACTGGGATCTCTACCCTACTAGAAAGCATGAAGAGTGGAGCCAATGCCTTCCATGTGTTAATAGCCTTGTTCTTGTGTGATACATGAAGGGTTCAATAAGAACATGGAGAGAGTAGTTTAATGAGTTTCAAGCTTGTTTTGATGTCCTCTTTTCAAGAAGATTGAGTTATTCTATTCCTGATGTTCCATGCAAGTCTTGATGCTTCTGTGGATGCAAGAGTTGAAGAGCTATGGTTTCAAGACTCAAACACTAGGATGCACATATAGAATTGGACGCCAACACTAGAGTTGTTGCACATATGGTTTGGCGAGCTTGATTGTACCAGCATTATGGTAAAGTTCTGGTACGCCCTTGTACTTCATATTTTATATATAGATAAAGTTTTCAACTGTCAAGAATTTTCTGTACATTCGGTTTTGATTTTCAGCTTATGTTATCTTCATCATCCAATAGATTTCAGCCATGTTTACAGATAATAACTTTAAAAAACATACAGCCAAATTAGTTGAGTCATTTAACACATACATAAAGAGGAGGAGTAGATTTGCTGCTGTTTTAATAAGATATAATAAGACATTTCAAATCTCTTATATGCCTTCAAAGGTGTGCCCTAAGAGCTCTAGCATTGAAGTACACTTATATGCTATTCATTTTCTTGGGCTGCTATGCACCAAGGTAACTGAAATATTACTTTTAAAATTTAATATTTCAGATTAGACCTAAGGCATAAAGTTCATAGGGAATAGATCGGGGAGACCTCATGATTGAAGTGGAATTTAGAAGTATGCTTTAATTTCCTATTACGCAAATACAATGTAACAGTAACAAAATGCAAAAAACAAAACCTATAGTTTGCACGAAATATTTCGGCTGGCACATTCCTCACAAAAGATCACAGCAGGTGCTAGTATCTGCTTAGACCCTTTTATCTTCTGCCTTCAAAAAAAACACTGCATAAAAACTAATTATTTTTTTGAAAAAGTAGATATAACAACGAAATAATTCAAATAAAAAAAACAACAGCTTTTTTATATTGACAGTTCTGTCATCTAGGAAATTAAATTAGGCAACAATGATAAAATATTGTCAGTTAAGCATTATATCTAATGTCAAAAGTACTGTAAGTCCTAATGAAATATCTCGACCAATAAGCTTCCTTTTGACAGTACTAAAAAAAACCACAGCAGGCATTTTGGAAAAATTATCAGTCCTCTAGAGATGGCTAACAACCACATATTTAGAAACTTTGGGAAACAAAAGAAACAATGTAGACCAGAAAAAAAAGTTAAGGACAAGGGAATAAAAACAACAGATAAATAGTATAATAACACTTGATGGCTTCACTAAACAATAATTTTGGGTCAAACACAACAAAACAGCTTTAAAAATATTAGACTTAAAAGCAATATACCACAAGTACTACTCTCAATATTTGGTGAGCCCCTGCCCATCGTATTCCCCCTCCAGGGAGCTCGACAAATTTTTTGGGTGCATTCCCACTGTGGGGCAGCCACTCCAAACCTCACTTCCACATTGTACCTTGTCCCCAGGAACTCCAACACACTCCTTGTAAACCATGGTGGGTCAATGACAATTTCAATATGTTTTACAAACCAGAACCGGGAATAGCACCAGTTGAGGATCAACTCAGACCGGAACCAGAACCGGAACAAGTAATGAACCAGAGTGGTTTGATTTCAATAAACCGGACTATTTTAAATTACAAAAAAATTACAATTTCAATTGAAAAAAACATATATTTAACATTCCAAGCTATGTCGGTATCATATCTTTTTCAAGTTATAATTTTTTCATACGTTATACGGTTGAATAGAGATTGAACAAATAACTTAAATATATCTGTGTCATGTGATGGCTAAAAACCACAATTTATTAAACAATAGGCAAATTCAACTAAAAACCAAAGTTTAATTAAACAATACAAGGATTCAACTAAAAACCATGATTTCATTAAAAGATATGTAGATTACACAACAAACCACAATTTATTAAACAATAGGTGGATTCTACTACAGACCACAATTTAATCGACAACTTGATTATTTACATTTACAACACTAAATAAAGGCTTTAATCCTGCATTAATCTTAATTAAAAACAGTCGAAGGTGGATGAATTTCTATAGTTGTGTGTTGAGACACCTAGCCGGTCGGTTCATTATCAAACAGGTCCCCGGCCCAGTTTTTCTTCTGGTTCAATCTCCCAGGTGGTTATACCGGTCAAACCGGCCAGTTCTGGTACCGGTCTGACCGGTTTTTAAAACACTAGATTTTCTCCATGGCAACTCTTGACAGATCGTCCTCTCGATATCTTCTTTAATGTTGCAACCATAATTCTAGGGCAGAGCAGTATAAAATGTATGCAAGTCAACGGCATCGATCAATGAATTTAAATTGAAAATATTTTAAGCATTCTTGAAAGGTAATGCAGAGTCCTAGAATGCCTTCATGTGACTACATTCTACATAAACATAGTTTATTTATATTTACACTCTAAGGGTCAAGACATGCAGAGGATTGATTATATTTATAATTATGAATCAAACCAGGACAATTGTCAAGCTGGAAAGCATGTTGGAATATGGCATTGCAGATATATTGCTTACAATGCTATTGCTTCCACAATATTTTTCACTAAGTGGGTTATCTCAAATCAAACATCTTCAGCCCCCACCACCATATCTAAATTCTTCCCTTGAAAAGCAATAAGCGCTAAGGTTTTCGATGCAGTGTGGGTATATAGGAGAGAGGAAAGAGAGAGAAAATAGTTTATTAATGTCCAGCAAAAGACCACAAAAGTAGGTCAATGGGACCGTCTCCTACCATGGTGTTAATAAAATGTGGGAAAACTGACGCTGCTCTGATAAAAACGAAATCCAGACAGAAAATATGACAATAACCTAAATATAAAAAAGCTAGCTCCAAATATGGAATACCGATCTAGGATAGATGTAAATAGAGAATGGATGTAGGCCCCGTGATACAGATAATGAAAGTCTATCATCGTATATTGGAACCATCTATCCCCACATCTGAGGCCAACTGGAGCAATTGTGGAATAGAACTCTGTCCAGAAATGGGAGAGGAATTGGAGTCAGGAATGTGTACAGTGACACCACCTGGAGTGAGGGACTTCCCTCTGGGACCTGAATGAAACCGTCTGACAGCTGGTATGGGGTCGAAATTGGCCATTCATTAGGGTCAGATGGCAGTGAAGATGGCCCCCACATCTGAGCAATTATGGAGTCAAAAGCAATACCAAGATCTCTCTATCTCCTGTTACCCCTAGAAGATGGGAGCACTGGAAAAAAAGAAACAATATGTTAAGTGGAGGCTGGCACAATAAGTGAATGTTGCTGGAGAATGAGAGAGCTGTAATAGATATAATATTAAAATAAGCATAAATACTTAGTATTAAATAATAATAATAATAACAACAACAACAATAATAATAAAATGCATTAATAATAAAGGTGACTCAAGGTTGTAGGATTGTAGCCCTTGACGAATCGTTACCATAAGTGCTATAAATAGTGGCACATTCACTGTAATTAGATCATTGTTCATTTATCAATTATATCCACAATGTTTTTCATGTATCATGTCTTAAAAAGGTGTTAGGACAACATCAAAAAGCGCAAACAATGATTGCTACGTTATACGATGAAGGATGAATTATCGTGGAGCCAGAAGTAATTATTGCTACTAAGGAAAAAAGGATTGCGCTCTTGAATGATCAAAGAATGTCATGTTAAATGGAAAATTTTGCCTAAAGAAGACACATCTCGAGAGTCAAAATACTTTTGATAATTGCATCCCTCGTTACCATCACTTTGAGGACAAAGCAAATTTTAAGGAAAGGGCAATGTACTAAATATAATATTAAAATAATCACAAAGATTTAATATTAATAAATAATTGTTATCATTATTATTAATTATTTATTGATAATGAAAGTGACTAAGGGGTGTAGTCCTTGATGAATAGTCACCAGAAGTGCTATAATTAGTGACACATTCATTGAAGTAAGATATGAAGCCACTTGTTGTAAAGGAGGTCACAAGATCAAATCCCACCAAGGTTTACCTATGTCCCATGTCTTGCGGGCAGGTGTGGAGCACCTAGGGGTATAGTGGTAGCAGGAATGGATCCCTGGACCCCGCGTTACACGAGTACCAACCCAACCCCAGTTGTTGTTTCCCCTAGTCAACAAAAAAAAGATCATATATATATTCAGATTTACATATCTTGGCTTTTACAAGAGCGAAGCTGAAGGGCCTCCTGCAAGTATAAGACCAAACATCTCTAGTGGGGCAGCAAAAGAAGCAGGTAAAATTCTAAGGCTCCCTAAAAATACGATGTAACCTCCCAAGGAATTCATAGTAAGAAAGACAATGAAAGATGAAGTGCTCCTCATTCTTAACCTCTTGTAGGCTGCATACCTAGCAGATCACGTGTAATCAATCAATCCAGTGAACCACCTCAACCGTAAGACGATGGCATCCCACTCTGAACTTACCTAATGTAATACAAAGAACATTTTCCCAATGGCAAAGTGTGTAGTGAGGACAAACAATGAGTCTATCCCTTAGATCCATCAAATGCTCAAAGTAAAATGCCATCTTTGGATGTAAGCAACCCTAAGGGTTGATCCAAATGACCTACACATGCTACCTATAGATACCATCTCAAGTGATTTTGTTCAATTCATGCCCCATAGGTAAGAGGTGGCTCAAGTGCATCCACAAAGTACCTAAACAAAGGCACTTATTCTATCGCAATACCAAAAATTCCCAAATGAACGACAGGAAAAATACAGGTAATGATCTTGCATTTTCACCAAGTTGACTAAGCTCCAAATGTGATGTAAAAGTGAGACAAGGAAAAGCAGAGTCTCAAGACGAAAGTGTCGAGCACCAAACTCCACAAGTATGATGGGCTGAGGTATTATCTGTTTACATCTGATGATGTGACGAAACAAGATGTGTACTCTCTTTTTAAGGCTCAATCAAAGACTAGTTAACAAGGCCCCTAGACCTCTGAGCCATAGAGGACTATAAGTCAGATGAGAGTGACCTTGAGAGACATCTTGGACAAGATGTCCTAATAATGGTGTCTGAAACACTGCCTCTCAAGAAGGGATAAGAATCTCTATTCCTAGTTGACTCAAGGTTGAAAGGAATGCCACAAAGTATAACAAAGTTGTGTGAACCATAGCCCCAAATAACTATAGGTGTTGGTGATCTCAATCTCCTACCCTCTACAAATGAAATGAAAATCTGAGAGTAGAATCCTCAACCCGTTGAAGATCATGACCTTCGTTTTACCCAGGTTAACCAGCAACTGACGAATATCACAAAAAAGGGCCAACACATCTAGTTATGTCCACAAGTCCTCTAGAGATAAGGCCAAGATGATAACATTGTCTGCGAAAAGTAAAACAGAGAGCAAGGCCTGGTGGACAAGGCATTAATGTCTGCCCTAGATGTGCTCTTGGCAAATCTTAGTTGGTATACTTAAGCCAAAACCTAACCAAAACGCATATTCAGGCATTGAACACAAAAACTGGTTATTGCTGGTCGATATGTCTCTGCTGGCTGGAATTATATAAATACAATTTGAATATCGATGATGAATTCTTTCAAAAATAGCATTTTGACAGCTACTATGGTCTATTTTCAACAAGTTCAAACTAGCAACAACCTTCGGTAATGTGTGCAAAGACTCACAATTAGTTTATTTCGAAAAAACATATCTGATGTTCATTTTTAATTGAACGCTTCTGTTGCAATTCCACATATTTAGCTATAGTAAATGTTTATTTATTAGTGTATATATTTATTATAATTGAATAATATATATTGATCTAATTAATACTTTACATAGTTTATACTATCTAAAGACTAGGATGTCAAGGAATTCATAGGCTAGACAGGGAACTCATCTCAAGAGAAAAAAAACAACTAGAAACGACAGTCACTCTTTTCCATACTAAATGTCTGTTGTGACATCATTCATCGCTTCTTGTTAACTAAAAAGATACGAAAGGCGAGATGTGGAAAATTACTGGATACATACAATGATTTCAAATTAAACTAATCACCATTGTATGAATGTTATCTTCGATACTTTATCTGCAATTGCATCACTTACTAAAGAAGCTTCAATAATATTAACAGAAAATACAATGCTTCGAGATATTTTCTAAGACCACCAATCAAGCATTGTTTAGTCACATTGGTAGATACCGTATACCTTACTATTGACCAGATCAGCAATTTTCTCCACCAATGCAGCCTTGTTAGTCTGGTAAGGGATCTGCAATGCAAGCAAAATATACGAAATAAGTCTAAAATGTGAAAATTCAAGATATCAAGGCATGGCAAATATAGAATTATTCAAAAAGCAAAAACGGATTGCCTCAAAATCGAACATCAGTGAAACCTGGAAACCACGAAAATTCCACAATACATCTTTCAAAGATAGCAACTTTTAGGAAACAGACAAATTGATATAAATAAAGAGAGAGAGATGAGTCCACACAAAATAGTAAAGAGAAATCCTTTTTAGAGCCTCTAGTCTGGGTATTATCAGGCTTTGCATTGGAACAATCCCACTGATTGCAGAGGGCATGGATGGCTCTGCTCCCACCCCTATATCTACCTATATATCTGCCACATAATACTGACTTCTAAGGTTCACCCTTTCCTTGCCATGTTTCTTGCATTTTATCTTGTATCTCTTTATCTTCTAGAATCCAGGAGTTGCTTTCACAATACCACACTTTGTATGTAACTTGCAGTATTTACTACTGCCACTAACGTACTCCTTTCATCGCCTGTGGATATTAAGAAAATTATATTATCTTATCTCGATTTTTTTTCTATTCAGTTCCCACATGTAATATACAGAACAAAAAAGCTGCCCAGAATAATTTTGCAACCATCTGTAGAAGTATTCATATCCACCAATATCCGGTTCCATGCAACACTACAGAGCTTTCAGCTTTCCAGTAACAAATCTAAGGTGAGAGCAAGGTTCTAAAACTCGAACCAGGAGTTGAACCGGTCAAGGGTCAACTCGGACCGGAACCGGAAACGGTAATGAACCAGTAATGAACCAGAGGGGTTTGATTTCAATGAACCAGGCTATTAAATAATAATAATAATAAATTACAATTTTAATGACAAAAATTAAATTTAACATTCCAAAATATGATTTCAAGCCATTATATGGTTAGAGACATAATATGCAAAGTCTACTCATATATATATGGTATACTTGCCAAAGCATGTGAGCTAGGGATGTCATGAAAATCACAATTAATTGTTTATGAATCTATACTTAATAGTGAGAAGTCTGCCTACAAACCTAACATGCTTTTTTCATAGTCAAGGGAAATATATAAGAACTGGAGGTAGGAATCAGCATAGAGGATACATCTATCACTAATAAATTCTAATTGAATGCATGCCAACAGATTGTTACATTTTCTTTATCATGGAGTTTGGATACTCAAACTATTCATTGAACTGGCTCTCTTGAATTATGATGGTTAAGGATAATGCTTTAAAATATAGATACAAGATTTGGATAAGATGACACCAAGCAAAGAGCCATATAAACTACTGGGTGTAAGTATGCATATAATCTCTGATAACTCCTAATGATAGTTTTTATGACAATTAGTAAAGCCGCAATCAGTGTCAAAGGGTAACTTGAGTGTCAAGTTACCACTCACGGCAAAGGTAATCAATGTTATGAACTTATGAGTGAAATGGGACGGAGGGGGATCTCTTTTATAGCCTTAGCATGCATTTCAGGGTTAAGTATTCAGTTACTTTTTTATTTTATATAAAAATCAAATTTTAAATGTTTTTTTGACCCAGGGGAGGCTTTTCCCAGCTGGCCAGACGGTTAGTTACGGGCCCGGCCGGCTAAGACCGGTTCATACCTTGGGCCAGCCAGTCCGTTACTGAACCAGTCTCCAGTCCGGGTTTTGGCCCAGTTCGAACCGCCCAGGGTGTTGGCCGGTCAGACTGGCCGGTTCCAGTTCCAGCCTGGGCAGTTTTTAAAACACAGGGTGAGAGAGAGAAAAAGAGATAGATCAATCATAACGAACTCAACATACAAATTCACGTGCTACAAATTAACAAATATTAATTAGACAGATTGCTTCAACAAATTTCAAACTAATACCAATGCAGATGAACTCCACAGAAAGAATCTTACCTCTGTAATAATGATGGCATCACGTTTGGTTTTCTTGTCGAGCACCTCAACCTCAGCCTTTCCTCTTAATGTCACACTCCCTCGACCCGTTCTATATGCTGCTAGGATCCTTTAGCACAAAACATTGGCATATTGAACCATCTTAAAAAAGGAATAACTTAAGTGTACCAAAACATCCTTCAAGATCAAATATAGAATGTTGTCTCTCATACCCAGAGCTACCCATAATTCTTCCACCAGTAGGGAAGTCAGGTCCAGGCATGTATTCCATCAGTTCTGGAATCTTGAGAACACAATAAAAAGTATTTTAATAAATTTGAGAACCAATGGTAAATAGAATTCCCACTTTCAGAATAACAGACAATGCAAACATCTAAAACAAGAGAAAGTCTCTATCCACTGGATAAGAAGGCCCTCAGCACAATCAAACCAGACTCGCATACACAAACATTTCAGCAATAATTTCATAAGCAAACAAACTGTACAAGCCTTGTTCTTATATGTTAAGCGACAAGGAACCTAGTGTAAGTCAGAGGAAGCTATCATATATATAAAAAAAGTCAGAATAGTTCATCATATCACATCATCCAATTTGACAAAAATCCCTGAGTTATTAATTTCATAATAGCATTCTATTCACAGTGTAGATTATCACAGGACTTCAGTAATGCCTTTCAGCAACCAGGAAAATATGCTAACCATTTGCAACAAAAGATGGAAAGTAGATACAATATAAACATTTAATCTTTTCAATCATCATATTAGACTAGATAATTATCCAACAAAAGGATCACCAAAAATGCAGACGAAGAGAAGCAAACAATATTCATTAAAAGCTGCAAACTTAAGACCAAACCTCTTTACCATGGTATCAGGATTACGAATAAAAGCGATCAATGCATCTGTAACCTCTCCAAGATTATGTGGGGGTATATAGGTTGCCATGCCAACCTGAAGGTATGTATAGACAATTTTTAAATCATAGGTATACACTTCCTACCATTTATACAAATATTCATAATGAAGAAACCATATCCACAAACAAAAGAAAAGACCACCATACTCAAAATCTTGAAAGGATCTCGAAGTGTTCAATACAATCCAAAACGAACCGCGAAAAACATCAGTTGGAAAATAATGTGACTTACAGCTATTCCTGTAGCACCGTTTAAGAGGACATTTGGGAGCCTAGCAGGTAATAAAGATGGTTCCTTTTGTGACCCATCAAAATTTGGGACAAAATCAACCTGCAGTGCAAATGCACATCAAAGTCAGAACAAACAGGCAACCATCCTAACAAAGCTCTGCAACCAAACATGGAAAAAAATTACAAATAAAATATCTCAAGAGTATTACATCTAATAAAGAAACATAATCATAATTGTGATCGTTTAAAGAAACTTGCATTAATTACACCTTGAAATGCCCCAAACTCCTTGAATTCTGTAGTTGATAACTTAAACTTTCAGGATTCAGAAATTATTTTCATGAGAATAAAGACATGTATGCTTACATTACCTGTATTCTCAGGCATTTACTATTTGCAGGCATGGTTGGTATTAAATTTATCGGACATGCATTCAATTTCTGAAGACTTTTATACATTGAAAACGTATAAGGAGATGATTATTGAACATGAAAACCAATTCAACATATAAGAATGCAGCTGAAATTGAGAGAAAGAATGTCCAGCCAGAAGAGAACGATTTTCATTGCCATGATTGTGATGGGGCAGAAGATACAAAAAAGCAACACAAAGACTAACCAATGGGTGAAGATGACAATCAAACAGAAGAACTAGAGAATGAAAATTGTAAATGAGTAATGTTCAAGTGGACAGGGGGTTTCGCAAACCCCTTCATGTGTGCCTATTCGAACAGAAACCAAAATAAATAAATATTAAATAACAATGAAGCAAATGGTTTAGATAATATTTCATTATTAAATCCTGCACTTTCCTAGGATATTCTCCTCGAAGCAGCTAAATCTATAATATTACACACCTCTTTTCTTACAAGTAAAATCAGACTTGCTGCAGCCTTTTTGTCACATAATTGATAATTTCCTAAAATTTTCCAAATTATTTTGTATTTGATATATTTTTTCGAGAAATATTGGATTCTATTTCAGAGTAAAAAATTCATTTAATCTAAGCCAAACCAAAGCAAATGACCCTGTTCATGTTGTAAATTATCGAAATGTTTATAGAATAAAGACAAATGGTGAATACTAGAAACTAAAATTTTCTTTACTGCTACTCAAAACATTGATCACATTTTCTTCAGAAGATGATGTTACTTATCCCTATCTTCTAGCTGGTTTATCTATGCAGCAAAGTACTCATAAGAAACACTAAATTTTCCACTTCGATCACACTTGACCTCTCAAGTCTAGATCCAATATTCAAATTAAAAATTCATGCATTGCCTATGACAGAAGATGTGTATCCTGATTCCTCACTAGAAAGTAAAACATCATATCAGAACCAAAAAAACAACGATGGTCATCATGGTGACACAAATTAAGCTCAACTACTTACAAGTTGCACTACACAATATTAACAGTTTGCAGTGTGCACAGAATATAGAAAGCACCTCAAAACTATCAAGTAGCAACTACATTGCACAGAATAAATCTAAATTAATAAAAATAGCACATCAAAGATGAAAACAGAAGCAGGCAGTGTTATCTCTCACCGTATCTAGTTCGAGGTCTGCCAGAAGCATAGACTCAGAAAGTTCCTGCAAAAGAATGGCAATGTATTTAAATATACCAAGTAAACTTTAATATTCTTCAATTGTAAATCAGTTCACACGTTAATATTGATGCTCCAGTCCAGATATCTGTATGAAATTTTACACGTCCGGCATTCAAAAGACTAATAGCCCACATAGATTTAATAAGATAGCCTTCAATTCATATAAACTTGAGAAATGTCAGAGCTCCTTAATTCCTGTTGCACAATCTAACATGAAGGAGTATAACATTTGTTCATCGCAGAACCCCTTTACTTTTTCTTCATCTTTGGCTCTGTAGATTATCAATACAACTTCAGTCGGAAATTCAACATAAGAACTGCTAATACAGCTAGAGATGAAAGTACTCCTATAATCTCTTCACATTATGTTTTGATTCTTGACAGCGTTATTGGAGGACAATCAAAATGTGATAAATCTGTTTCTGGTACAGGAATAAACTAATTCTAGAAAAGATTGCTACCCAATTGACTCTCCATTTGAAGGTTGAATGAGATTCAATTGTTCGGAACGATTATGACAAAGATCACACCCAAGTTAAGAGTCCTCACAAAGAAAAGCGATTGCATGGAAGCTTTCTTTGTCTATTTTCCATGTAGATTCTTGTTTCCCTTGTCTAGACAAATTGTATTGCTTGATTTTCTTATCTAAACCACGGATGAAAAATGGTAAGGGAATCCTCATGAGTAAAAGCCATGTCATGGAAGCTTTCTTTGTGTATTTTCCATGTAGAATTGTGTTTTCCTTGTCTAGCAGAATAGCATTCCTTGATTACACATGAAAATGGCAAGTGTCCCCTTGCCAGTTCAGAAATGATAAAGAAATTATTCCTTCAGTCTTTCCTATATATCAACTTCGCTAAATTTTTCATTTTCGCTATACATATATCCTACCAGTTTTATCAGGGTTTCATTTAGGCAAATTATTGTGCTATAGATTATCAAAAGAGAAAACTTGGATAATAGGAATTCAGCTTTCTACATTTCTACATTATCTGAACTTAACGAATTTTAAGTGGATTTTCAGTAAGCTATACACATGCCTGGGTAATGAATATTGTCATCATCATATTTAACTCGTGATTTTTGGGCAATAAGGTGTTACAAACAGTTGAAAGTATTAAACCTTATCTGCATCGCAAAGCGTTTGGATTAGTCAATTACCAGACATGCATACCCCAGATTATACCATAGACATGAGGTATCCACAAACTTGCAGATGCATTTGTCCATGGTTTCGTGATCGATTACATAACATACAAAACAAAACTATCTCACCCATAAGCATTATACATTGTGACAAAAACTGCTTTTACATTTGAATACCACAGATCCCAGCTTTTAAGGCAATGATATTAAAACTCTGCCTAATGAACATGCACTACAGCACATTCAGAGCAAAAGAGAATGTGGACAAACAATAAAGCTCTTGCCTATAAGCCCTTTGTATCATGAAACAACTGTTTCAGATTTGATTCTTTAAATGCCACAAATGCTAGCTTATACTTGCATGACACCATGATTGTCGCAAAAATGAACATGTAGATTTATGCTTTTGTCATTCTTCAGTTTCATGTGTTGCCAAAACTGTTCCCTGTTTACATACTAATCTTACCAACAATAATTTTGTCAAGCTTTAATGATCTAAAAAATCAAATTGTCGATTTTTTTATCATTTTCTTATATTTCCCCATACCGTAGAAAGGGAGTATTACCTAGCATCTAGTGTGCATACATGCCACTATATATAATTGTAATTGCATCAATCCTTCCCATCTCATGAATAAATAATTTTTTGAAAATAAAACAGCTTCAAAATCTTTTATGGATTTTTAAACTGTTGCATTTATATTTGCACTTAATTCCAAGTACCAAGCTTTGGAAAGTCAAAGGAAAATCATATTTGTACAGTGCAGGAACATAAGCACAATTTGAGATTTTACAAGTCTCTAAAACACTTTCCAACACATCGGAGTAAACAACAATTACTTTATGGGATAGAGCCAAAAACATTTCTTATACGTCCTATGTTACTACTACTAAAATCTGTGGATCATGCAAGTATCATTTGCGAACAAACCACATAATCTTTACCATCAAATACATTCATCTAAGCACATTTTCTGTGACCACAATTTATACACAAATAAAAATACGTAGCAATCTGTTTACAGAAAGTCCAATCTAACATGAGAAACAAACCCAAAGTACCTACTTCCAGTCTGCATTCTGTATATCGCATGGCAGCTGGAGGATCTGCATCAACTGATCCAAAATTTCCATGACCTCGGATAAGAGGGGATCGCAGGGAGAAATCCTGAAATTAAATGAGAATATTAACAAGAAAAAGTGAGAATACAAAGACAAAACATTAGGAAAATATTAGAAAATGCGTTTAAAACAGCCAAACTAATGTATTAAAACATGACTACAGGCATTCATACGTTCATATGATATACGGTACAGAAGATATTAATCATTTATTAAAGTAACATATACAGTGTGCTATATGGACATTGTAACTACTGCAATAGCATATGATTTTCGGCTCATGATTCAAATAAGCGGTCCCTCATCGTTCATAATTTTTCAAGCCATACCTAGGGAGATACAAACACCACAGTGCACCCTCCCAGAACAACCCGAAAACGATGTTTATTCCGGTACAATCTCTTTAATAAACATGGTCTTTCAGCTAGTATTGGATGGAGGTGCTTTTTAAATCATTGACAGTAACAGCATTCAAGTGAGTGATATTTTAAAAAGATTTTATGCTAAGTCACACGACAACGAGAAACAAGACATGCGCATACAAGTATCCAACATGTGACGCATCTACTCACTAAATGCAACACAAGGTGTGTGTGTATATATAAAAACAATGGGTTACCTCAATTGGTTGAGTGTTGTCCCTGGTTACTACAGTCTAGACTCTACATAGAAGGTTTAACCAATTACATCCAAGTATTTTGCAACATTTTCAAGATATTGATACCACTTGTTACTAAATCAAACATGTACGAAATTATAATATTTAACACGCATAAAATAGATAATTAAAAGTTAGAACCATAAACTACAGTTTTCACATTTCATTAATGCCACCAAATTCAAAATGCATTACATAAAATGATAAATACTAATACTATAGCAGAGAATGGCAATGCAAAATACAAAATAAGTTAGATACTAGAGTTATCCTTGAGATGTAGAACAGTCGGTGGCAGGTGATGGTTAAGACGCCCCTAAGCGGAAAGGTCACCAGTTCGAAACCCCGCAGATACCAAAAAATCCAGCCATGTTAAGGGTTGCTGCAGTCCAGGCCAGGTGCGATCCCCAGGTGATTTTGACGGCTTATATGCCCCTGGTTCGTGGTAACTTAGCCAACGGAAAACCTGCTAGTCAGGGGGTTCTTCCACTTGCCAACAAAAAAAAACAAAAAAAGTTAGATACTAGAGTTGTGGATGGGCGAATATCACAGCTCGTCAATCATCCTCATCCATGTCAGAGAAGGCGATATCACCAACACTACCACTGCTCTCTCCTACATCCTCTTCCTAGTCCATATCCACAGCAAGACTTGCACTTGTTGGTCTGCAGGATGACCACTCAAAATGATCATCAACATCCTCATTATTAAAGGGACCATATCTGGTCCTCATTCATTAAGATCTCGCTTAGCTAATGCCAATACAACATTATTTTCTGTTTACTTTTATACCCTTATACAGTCCTTGATTGCCAGCAACTATTAATGTGTTCTTCAGCAAACTGCTAAACATTAATTACTGAAAATACAACTGCATAAGAAACCATAAATGCAGCCACACAAAATAGTAACAAGGATTTACCATGGAATACCCAAATGGGGATAAAGCAGCAAATGTTTGTCTTTTTCTTAATTTACAAAATAGTAACAAGGATTTACCATGGAAAACCCAAATGGGGATAAAGCAGCAAATGTTTGTCTTCTTCTTATTGCAGAATTTGATTACAAAAGCACTATAATAGTCCTCTAGATAAACCTTTTGGATCTAGACCAAAATACATAGGAAGAATCTCCAAATCCTTTCTGTAAACTGGATAGACAAATGCCAGATACACCCTGGATACAATAGACAACAGAGAAGCTAAGTATCCGGATACACCCTGGAGCCGTGTCAGACACAAACGTAGCTCCAATTCCTGTTGGACATGAAAAAAATCGCAGCCGACACGGATTGGAACTGTGCCTCCCTACTGTCACGGCATGTCCCAATTCCAAGACACGGTTTGCAAGTGAATTGAGAGCTAAGAGTGTGTTTATTTGCAGGTGAAAGAATATTAGAAGCATTTGAAAGGATTTCCAAGCACATTTGAGGGAGGAATTTGTTGAAAGGAGTCAAGTTCAGCATCAAGTATGAAGAAGAATGTCTCAATCAGTTAGGGCAGCAGATAAAGGGCAAAGGAAAGGGTGAAATACCCTATTTAGAGCCTCTCCTCCTCTTCCTCCTCCAAGCACATCCTCTTCCACTCCTGCTAGTGATTCAATTGCCTCTAGTGGAGCTCATGGTCAGTTTAACCCTATTTTAGCAAGACAACAAGCCCAAGAGAGTAAATACCCTTTGTGGAAGTATGTGACAAGGAAAGAAGGGCCTAGAGCAAAGCTTGGTGGGGGAAGCAATATGTGTTGGAGTTGCAATTTCTGCAAGAATGAGTTCAAGAGCACATATCACTGTGTTAAGGGGCATTTGCTAGCCCTTCCCTGTCTGATTTCTTCATGCAAAGCAGCAAGTAACACCCAAAGGAGGGAGATAGAAAAAGAATATCATGTTGCCCAAGGGAAGGTGGCAGCAGCAAGCAAAACACAACATAATGAGGATCCTCTTTAATTCTTGAGGAAACCCTCTAGGCTCTAGCATTAGGCCTCCACCTAGCCGATATGGAAGTGAGGTCGATGCTTATCCAACAAGAAAGACAAGGAGGCCAACTATAAGTGGTCCAATGGACAAGATTTCTCAACAAGAGGCACAAGAAGAGGTGGACCTTACCATCGCATTCTTTTTCTACCTCAACTTCATTTCATTCAATGTTTCACGGTCACCATTGTTTATAGAGATGTGTCGAAGTCTAATTGAATGAGCTCCAAATGGTTATGTGCCTCCTGGTCCAAAGAAGCTTAGAACCACATTGTTGGTTAAGGCAAAGAAGGTGGATAAAATTCTTGAGCTGATTAAATCATAATGGCCCTCAGTTGGTGTTAGAATTGTTTCTAATGGATGGACAGATATAGCACGCCATCCACTCATCAATTTCACGATGTCTACCCCAAATGGATCGGTATTCTTGAAAGCAGTGGATGCTCTTGGAAAATACAAGGATGCACCATATATGGGTGAGTTGTTCATCAAAGTCATTGAAGACATAGGTGTTGAGTCTTGTGTACAAATCATCACGAACAATGCGCCTGTTTGCAAGGCTGTCGACATGCTTGTGAAAGCTAAATATCCATAGGTAATTAGATTTTCATATATTTTCATTTGAGTTGTTAGTTGTAGTCTTGTAGAGTCTATAATGTAGACCCATTTATACTTTCTTTTATTAATCTTACAGGTATTTGGTAGACCTTGCATTGTCCACTCCTTGAATTTAGCATTGAAATCTATTGCTTCAGATGTGGCATGGATTGGTAAACTTATTGAGGATGCACGCCATATCCATAACTTTGTTCAAAACCACACCAATGCCCTCACAATCTACAAAGAGTACACACATCTTTCAATGTTGAAGGTTGCGAATACTCGGTTTGATTCCTCATTCATCATGCTCAAGAGGTTGAAGGAGGTCAAAACTGCTCTTGGGTCCATGGTTATTTAAGAGTTTTGGTTCTTCTGGAGAAAAGAGGATCAAATTGCTGTAAAAAAGGTAAAGGACACAATGCTAGATGATGGTTGGTGGGAGAGGGTAAATCTTACCATTAAGATCATGGAAATCATTTCTTTGTTGTAGTTTGCAGACACCAACCAGCCCATCCTAGCAAGATGTTTATGAGGTGTGGGATTCCATGACTGAGTCCTTGAGGACCATTTATTACAGAGAATGAGCATGTTGAGTACGAGACATCGACAGAAAACTTATGGTCCATCATACAGCATATTCTTATCTCCAGATGGGATAAGAATTGCACACCTTTGAATTGCTTGGCCCACTCATTGAACCCTAAGGACTACAGTCATGATTGGCTCAATGGTGGGTCAAAGCCCTCACACAGAGTCCCTCCTCACATGGATTTTGAGATTTCACAAGGTAGGAAGACAGCCTTTAGAGTGCTACTTCAAGATAGACATGCTTGAGGAGGTGAGGAGGGCCTTACAGAGTTTTCCACTGCCACTGGGAGATTTGGAGGCTATGAGATGCCTTAGAGACAGGGGGTTAAGAAACCCTATGTTTGGTGTGCAACTCATGGGGGAGCATGCCCTCTTCTATAGAAGATAGCCTTTAGGGTCATCTCTCAAGTTAATTCATCCTCTTGTTGTGAGAGGTATTGGAGCACATATGGGAACTTGTATAGTTTGAAGAAGAGCAAGCTTGTGAATTCCAAGGCAAAGTCGATGGTGTATGTCCTCTCCAACCTTTGTCTTATTTATAGGAAGAGGGAGGAGTTGAAGAGAAAGACAAATATGTGGGATGTCTTTCCTAAGAATATGGGTTTGGATAGCACTATGCACTCCAACCTTTGTCTTATTTATAGGAAGAGAGAGGAGGAGTTGTAGGGAAAGACAAATATGTGGGATGTTTTTCCTGATGATATGGGTTTGAATAGCACTGCTGAGTTGGCATTAGCCAACATGGATCTTAATGATCCAGTGCTGTCACTTTTGATGATGGTGATCCTATGGAGGGATCATTCTCCACACCAACAAAGGCAAATCATTAGATGGGCAGAGAGGAGGAGGAGGGCAATGATGAGTTTGTTGATTTAGGCACGGAGGAGGACTATTGAAAGATGAGATTCTTCCATCTTGATCTCATATATGATCTACCCCTTTTGTAGTTACCATTTACTACTACTAGTTGCCATTGGCACTCCGACAACTATGTAATACATTTTGATTTTGATGACTTAATGAGAAATATGGTTTCGAGATCTTGAGCTATATGAATATCCTAGCATATTTGTGTCTCATTGTGATTTGTGAATGACAAAATGTGGATTGTGTATTTGATTCCTATTAGTAATTTGACAATTTCTATTGAATATTTGTAAATGTTCTAGTTTCTAAAAAAACTAATTCTATATGTCTATATTTTTAATATATGTAATTTTCAATATATATATATATATATATATAAAACATGTTCTCTGTGTCCTGGTTCTGGGGTCACCGTGTCTATATTGGGCACTCGTATTTTCGTGTCCTTCGTGTCTTGTGTCCTCGTGTCACGTGACTTAGGAGTGAAGTAACTATTCCCTAGAAAAGTTGTAGTCTCCAACTGAGATGTAGACTATTCATTACAAGAGGAAATATGTTTCTTGAAACTGTGACCACTCACTCTTAATGTATCTCACATTGCCTGTGACAACTCTTTATAAACTCTTTTATACTGTCGCGTTATGTCAATACCATAGGCAATACCATGGGATACCCAATACCATGGTCCCTTCAATACCATGGGCCCTCCAATACCATGGGAAATTTTACTTTTTACATAACTATTATAAAAGTCACGTTTAAACAAAGAATTACAATTTGAGGATTCTTCTACGTGCTAGACACAAGCCAACGTAGAAGCACCTATCTACACTACAAACTTCAACATTTTTCAAACCCACATCATCAAGAAATACATCCACACATTCTCATCCCTCCCTCCAACCGCGTATGCCTCATCATGTATATAAAACAAATTGGAGAGTACATACAACATTGTCTCTACACTCTACTACATAAGCATGTTCTTCAAAGTGTTCAAAATCCCGTAGTTCTCCGATTCCCCGTAAAACAAGAGGATGAAGTAACTTGAGAAAAGACCGCCATGGCTAACTCCTCTAAAAGAGGCAATTCGCCCCCTCGATTCCTGACCAACCATATATCATCTTAATTTCCCTATCTCCAAGCACATCATGGCCTCTCAATACCCTAGTGCCAATGGGGAACCCTATAAAACCCTCGTTAACCTAATCAACAAGCATTTTGTCTTGATATATTTTAATAAAAGCTTCCTTCCTCCTTGTTGGTTTTGTGAAATTTCCAGTTGCTTAACAAAACACAGTTACACTTCCAATATTTTATTAATTAACCCAAAAAAGATAACTGCAACACAAAATAACAAGCAACCATTAACAAAGAAAACCACAACACAAGAAATACCCTAACAACCTCAACAAGGGAAAACCAACCAACAATTTGTCTTTTACCGCAAGATTGTTAAATTACACTTACAACATCAGTCCTCTGGATATCACTCACCGAAACTCAGACAACTGACTCTCACTGTGCCCAAACCCCTCAACAAAAAGCACAAACTATGACAGAAAAAATGACTCACTTCGATCACTCACAAGAGATATGAGTCACCATCATCCACTCAAGAGATATGACTCACTCTTGACCTCTGACCGCAAAAAATGATATCACACTCTTGACTTGGTGATTATACAACTCACAATAGGCCCTTTTATAACTTCACTTTAAACCAAAACGATGGGCAATACCATGGGACACTTAATACCATGGACCACATCAAACCCTCCAATATTATTGACTCTAAAGATTACAAAAGAATTATTACACATCTATCTGGAGAGATTAACTCATCCTCTCCTACGTTGCCAACAGTGTCACAAAAACCGAACCAAAACCGGTAAAACCGACCGATCCGACCGATTTCGAGGCCTCACCGGGTCAAACCGATGTCTCAAACCGGAAATGACTGGTTTTGTACGTAACTGGTCGGGTTTGACCGGTTTTGGTCTGGTTTTGACCGGTTCCATACATCACTGTACAACAACATTTAAGAGGGTATTTTTTAAATTTAAAAAAAAATTAAAAATGGTTGAGTGGGGAAGGTTCTAGTGAAATATGCTCAATATGGCACATAGCAAGAGCACTTTTTGCAAATTTGTGTATAATGGTTTGGATTCACATGGTTGCACATGAATATAAATATATAATTTTTCAAAAATTTAAGTAGTTTCTGTATTTTTGGTGGACCGGTTTTGGTCCGGTTCCAGTTTGAGTCTGGTTTTCAAGGTCGTCCGGTTCGACCACCGGTTTGGTTTTTGTAACCTTGGTTGACAAACACTGCCAACACAAAAGTACATGGTGAGCTACCAAAATTAACACTCCCTATTAGCAAGGAAGGTCCTTATACAAGATCCTCCTCCAAAATCATCCTCTACAGCAACTCCATCTGAAACAGAAGAACCTCCTGACAATGGCATCTCATATCAAGTAGGCCTATTGAGAGAAGCCTCGTGCTCTTTCTCGATCACTATTGCAATGAGAGAGAACTCATCCTCAAACTTCGCTACAAAGTCATCCATCTTGGTTGTAGCAGCTACCTGCTTCTTCCCTTTGCCCTTATTCCTAGTAGGGCATTGTCTTGCATAATGTCCCAATTCATTACACGCAAAACATTTCGCATGTCCTCATTCTTCAAATTGAAAGCAATAAAAAAAAATTTATCCCCACAATAAATCAAAAAATTCTTTCTTTTCGATGACCTACAACAGTACAACAATACTGTTGTACAAGCAATTGACAAAAAAATTGTTGCACCCTTCCCTAGGGTTTTCCCAACTGCCCAAAAAAAATTTGACTACCCAAGCAGCTGATTGCTATACAGTCACGCTTTCTTTTTCTCTTTTTTGCTTTTCAAACTTGTGCGGATTTCCTCAGACCTGCTCTAAAACCATGTGAAATTTTTCAGCTACTTACCAATACACAATTACACTTCCAATCTTTTACTTAATTAACCCAGAAAAGATAAATGCAACACACATCGATATGTAACAATTAATAGAGAAAACCACAACACAGAGTACCATGGAAGCCTCAACAAGGGAAAACCAGCCAACAATTTATCTTTTATTGCAGGCTTGTTAATTTGCACTTACAACATCGGTCCTCCAGATATGACTCATCAAAACTCAAACAACTGACTCTCATTGTGCCCAAATCCCTCGACATAAAAGACAATCTATGAGAGAAGATATGACTCATTTTTGTCACTCAAGAGGTATGACTCCCCCTTGTCCACTCAAGAGATATGACTCACTCTTGACCTCTAACCACCACAAGAGATATCACTCACTCCTAACTTGGTTATTATACAACTCACAATAGCATCTTTAATAACTTCACTTTAAGCAAAAACCATGGGCAATACCATGGGACACTTAATACCGCGAGCCACATAAGACCCTCAAATACTATTGGCTCTGAGGATCACAAAAGAACTATTACACATCTATCTAGAGATAAACTCAACCCCTTCTGCATTGCTAGACACCCCAGGGCACTACCTGCCAAGCTACTTAAAGTAACAAGTTTGAGTACAAATTTTAGTGTAAATCAATAATAAAGTCCATTTTCCATATTAAGTAGATTTGCTATGTTGATGCAGTATGTGTATTTGCTTGAAAAGTTATTTTGTTCACATGGTGACTGTGTGAAGAGACGAGGCCCTAAACTCTCACAAAAAATTAATGACATTGGTGTGCATGTAGGTGAGTACATTTTGAACACATTTTAAGAATTACCTAGGCAGCTCCACACCTTGGTATCAGATATAATCATCATGTAGTTTCGCATTCCATGTCCATTTATTTGAGATGAAAAAAGATAGCACAATTCTCACTTCACGTAATGTATCCCTCTTTTGATGTTATTCAAATTCAAAAGATGATGTTTCCACATGAATGAATCCGAAATAATTCAACATAACTAAATACACAAATTCTTGTTTTCAAAGATTGAATTAAATCATCAATCAAACCAATATTGCAAACATTGTGTCAACAAACATATCAACAAGGATCTGGAAAGAAACTTATCAACAACATTGACAAAACTATAAAGAAATATTTAAAAATATCTACATAGTGAAGAAGAAAAAAATTATATATATTAAATTTACATATTTTCCAATTTCAAGCAATGTTTCACCAATATATCGCAATATTTTCAACAATTACATTATTTTAAAAATTGGAAAAGACTACAATTTTTCTAGCAATAATATCACTAAACTTGGAGAATCACGATGTTGGCAATATTTGCAACACTAAATCACACACATCATACTAAACTCAAAACCACTAATGATTACAACCCATTCATATATCATCCTTGGGAACTACTTGATCACTCCATTTTATTTTTACAATATGAAGCAATAAAGCATAGTAAGGCAAAATTACTATTGTGCTAACGGTCATTCCTACACTATGAAATAAATTGATAACAATTAAGTTTTCACTAAATCATGACATTCGCACATAAAACAACTACACAAGTCTAATATATATAGCTAAATTCAATGGACTATTCAACAACAACAACAAAAAATCTCATAGCCATCAAAATAAGACACAACATCCCTGAAATGATTAACTCCATTGAATACTAAGTGGATATATCATAAAAGTAACCAAAAAAATATCTTGGTAATCTTACCTGTGCCATTCTCACCAATGCAGCATAAACTGCACTATCTCCATGAGGATGAAACTTACCTAGAACCTACAATAAGAATATAAAAGCATGATAAAAAAGCCAATCCCAAAATATAAAACTCAATGCAACTTTAAATAATCCCAATATTCAAAATGAAATGCACCTATTTGATCCTTTACCTCACCAACTACTCTTGCACATTTCTTATGGGGCTTCCTCGAAGAAAGGCCCAATTCATGCATCGCAAATCTGCATCGAAGGGAAATTTTGCACAGATTTTATTCATTTTGAATAGTTCTAATAACAAATATGTTAATTGCCTTTTCTCTATTTCACAAAAGTTGTTGCATACAACATAACAAATAAAACATACTATAAATTCATCCCATTCTCCATTTTATCTTTAGCTGAAGAGAAAATGGGCCGAAACATCATCATCTTCTTGTTAGTTTCAACGAGAAAGCAAGCCCAAATATATAAACAAAGGTAATCCGATCGAAAAGGCATTTTAGAATATATACACTATTGAGGGATAAAAAAAGGCCAAAACTAGCACCAAATCAAGTGAAATTGACAAAGCACTTCAAAGTAGTCAAACTAAGGACTTTCCCTATCAAGGCATAAAGGGGGTCTCGACTCTTAACCAACCAAATTTGATGGAAGCAATCAACACTGTCCATTTCGTTGAGAAACTGCAACGAAGAAATCATGAAGCCTTGCCTATTTATGAAGACTATATAAATCTAATCTTTCCCCATGCAAGATAAGAGATGATTTCATTGTACGCAACGAATAAGAAATTAACAAATATCTAACATGTATGGACTTAGTTGCTTACCAAGTAAGCGGGCAATCAAGCACAAAAAAAGGTGATTTGCTAACCATCAAGAAAGGAGAATTAACTAGCTTTCGGTAAGGTGAAAATTTTTCTAAATAACAAGATATGATATATAGAATTATATTGATTTTTACTAGAAGAGAACAAGTCCTCCAATTGGTTCCCTACATATTTCCATTCAATGTGTACATAATGTTTTTAAAAGAAATAACAAGTCCTAAACTTGTCCTTTACTAACTACTTTATTACATGCAATACAATATAGACATACAAAAACTTGATTGGTGGGTACTAATACTACAAACCATTGCAAAATTTGCCTTAGTCTCCATTTACATCGTTCAAGAAAAAACCAAAAAACCCTTAGTAAATATGAAAACTAACCTTCAAGCTTTTTGGCCAATGTCTAATTATGAGGACATTCCCCCCACCACAAATTTAAATTTTGATTAAGAAAAGAGTTTTGACAACGCATTGAAACCTCTAGGAGTACAATTACAAAATTCTACAAACCTAAAAGTTTGAAATTAATTGCAATACATTATCAATAACCAAAACTAGAGTCCCATAAGATCAACTCCAATTGTTTACCAACAAGCTATACATGTCTCCATGATGTAGCATGTGTACCTCGCTTAAGTTACAGTTCTTCTAGTTTTGCAGCCTTCAGAAGTAATACAAATTGAGAAAATATTAAGTCATGATGCCATTGTGTTAAATCAATTGCCTTGTGTGTTTCTGCATTTTCTCAAACCAATCAACAAGAAACTACTCAAAGATCAACATACTAATGTGGAACACAAATCTACAATATTGGTGGATCCTTTTGAAATCTTTTTTTTTAATTATTAATTATCTATATTCTAAGGCTTTCTCCAATCTAAAGAATATCGAATATATGACCAATAGATCCAACTCTACTGTATCCAAATTAAGCAGTTAGGCAGCCTTTTACTTGTAACAATTTCAACTACCTATCCTAACACCACTTCTACAGTTTCAAATGCTGATTTGTTCCTCATTCTCAACAATAAATTATTGAAATCCACTTTAGCGACTCATCGACTTAAGCCTTTTAGAAAGGCACTTAGGGGATATTGATAATCCCATACTTGTTTGAGAACTACCTCCAAAGTGTAGATCATGTTAATTAATGGGCATGACAATGATAACCTTAAAAAGTTGGATTAAAAGGCTTATCCAAGGATCAACAATACAAATTCTTAACAATCATCATTAATATCATTGGTATAAAATAATAAGCAAATCAAGTTGATGTGATTGTTAAAAGCCATTGAGCTCAACTTACCACAAAACTAGATTGAAATAGTTTTACAAGGATACTTAAATAATTATTTATTCGCTTAAGAATAAAGCATGTTATACATGCTACCTGTTATGCCCCATATTCTCTTCAACACAACCTACTAGATGTGCCAAAGAGGGGAGTCTTTTTGCCATTGTAAAGTCTAACTTGGAGCTTTCTTATGTAAAAGTGTTGGTCAAGCAAAGCTCAAGACCTGTGGTCACAGTCATGGCTAGTCCTCTTTGTCCTCATTTCAAGGAGTGTTGGTCTTGTGGCAAAACCGACTACCCCTTGATAGGTGGTAATTCCTCATCATGTCGAGCAATTATGCCTTGCATGGGTATTTGGCGCACCTTGGGATGAATCCATTAGGACACATGATTTAGAAGTCCCTAGCCACACTTATAGTTTTAAGCTTTATAGAGTTGATTGTGATTCTAACTTTCTAATTGATGGGTGGTAATTCCTCATCATGTCAAGCAATTATGCCTTGCATGGGTATTTGGCGCACCTTGGGATGAATTTAGGACACATGGCCTAGAAGCCCCTAGCCCCACTTATAGTTCTAAGCTTTATAGAGTTGATTGTGATTCTAACTTTCTAAGCAGTATGACACTTGCTCTAAACACCTCATTCATATCCCCTTGGACCTTATCCTGTTGTATCGTTCCTCCCTCTTGGTCATTTGGTTTAAAAGAGCAAAACGTCCACCTTGCAAGCAAGCTTTTGGAGGTTGTACTAACCTAGGAAGGAGGGGTTTGAGGGAGAAAGACACACATTAGGGTTAGGTAGGGCTTAACATCCTCCTTCCAAGCTCAAGTCTTCATCATGTTGAAGCATATTATTAATTTTACAATTATTTTATCTTCTATTGGGTTTAGTCCCCATAATGTAGGTGACAAACCCTTAAAAATCATTAGAAGTCATTTTAAAGACAAATTAGCTAGGTCAACCTAGAGGAGGGATAAAGTTAGTATTTTCTCTTATAAATAAGGCACCTCCCCCTCATTTGTAAAAAGATCATGGGATCAAATATAACTGCAATTTTCATTCTTCTTGTGTACAAGAGTAATTGAAGTGGTTCACACCTCCTTTCATCGCATCTCTAGGGTTTCTACGAGATCAAGTTTGATGTTTGATAGGACTCTTGAGGCATTTTCTCTTCTCCTTTTTTTCTCAATTGTGGTAAGGTATTAATATCAGGTCTTGCACTATAGGAGGCATCCAAGGTAGGAGTAATTTAGTGTTTTATGCAGTCTTAATAGTAAGATATCCCTTAAGGGCCTCTCTTGTTTGGGTGTTGGCATCTTGTTTGTCTTAACTAGGTCAAAGGCTAAAACAACCTAGGGTTTCTTAACCTTGACCTAGTTGTTTCAAATATTGAATTGCCAAATCCTACGTGAAACATTCACCACAATTTCTTGATGCCTAAAGGAATAGGGCCTAGATATCAATCCCTCTTCTTCATCGATTCAATTTTACAAAATTCCTATATTATATTGGAAAAAATAGGAAAATAAAAGAAAATAAAAAACTAAAAATTAAATATTTTTTAAAAATCCAAAAAATATTTATTTTATCGTAGTATTTGTTTAGCATTAAATTTACTTGCAAAATTCCAAAATATTTACCACTGTTATAATTTTCTGAAGTCTTTATATTATTCAAAAATCCATAAAAACTAAAAAAACTCTATAAAAAATTGTCTAGCAGCTTGAAGAAGCCCTAAAACTAGGGTGATGTCAAGCCTGGGAAAGTGACGTCATCTCCTAACGGCTGGTACAGCCCTGGTTCAGATCTGGTTGAAGCATTTTGCAGACCCATTCTTTACAAAAGATCAAACCCTAACAATTAAGAAAGGTCCATACTTCATCTCCAAGCCTTAGTGGTTGACCTAGGGGGAGTTTGAAGTGCTTAACAAGTTATCCACCCATTTTTGCAGGATGCAACAGATCTGAATCAATTAATAGTCCCAAATTGAAGCAATTAGCCATCAATCCAAGAGTGCCCTAGGCTAGATAGACTCATCATTGGTCGGTAAGTGGTGAGAAGTTCTTTTCGTGACATTTTCACATGTTAATTCCATGATTTTACACAAGTTAACGGTACTACTTTTTTACTGCAATAAATCGGTTCATCTCACCAATCAGACAGTAGCATGTTATAGTGTTCCTAAACATTTCTATGCATTGAGTATTTATTCAGTATCCCGTTGACTCCATTAAAGCACCGATATACAAACCTAGTAGGTAGGTCTTGTTTGAGATAGTGGTGCCCTTGTTGCATATTTTACAAGTGTATTTCTATCTGCATTTCGGAAATCTTCTGTGGCCAAAGGAGCAGACCTAGAAAGAGTGGAGAGTGCATTCTGGTGACATTGTGTGCATCGCCTTAAAAGTTGCAAAACTTAGCACCAACCCTCATGACCTAACTGGAAGGGTGCTAATTTGTACGGTAACACAACCAATAAAGCCATCCAGCATATCTCCTAAATTTTGGCATCTAAAATTTCCTTAGGCATCCATTTATACTCAACACCATCCTTTGAACATGGGAAGAATTTGTTCATAACCTCGTAATCAAATATAAAACCAGTGACTAAGAAATTGAAAGATGAGGGAGAACCGTGTCACATAAATAGGAGGATGGAGTGTACTATTCCACCAAACATCAATCCACTATTAAATTAATAATTATTTGCCTATTCCATCATCCCTCTTGTTATCATGATAAGTACATATAGAATTAATGGCCATATGCATGCTCATTTTAGGCTTCTAGCCATCAACCAAGCAAACAACCTTTACCAAAACTTTGTCAATGGAGGACACTTGCTCCAATCATGTCAAAATTACTCTCAATGTACTAGCCTAACAATGACTTGCCCGTCAATCTACAACTAAATGAAATAGTGTGCCACTGACCTAAAATGAACATCTTCTTCAACTTCTACATGCAAGTGCAAAGAGCCTTAAGAGAAATGAAGTTTATGGTCAAATGTGCAATGCTTGCATGCAACAACACATTGTTCCCTTTGAAATTTCTCATCACCCTAAGAATGTATGCATGCCTTTATATAAATTTTGTGATGGTTTTCTTCTATTCAACGATATACATGATCTAAGAATTCTTACCCATATCCTCTAAACTCAAATCAACGCAATGGATAGCACAAGGAGTCCAAATCTAAATCAAATGCCTCTCCAAAACAAAGATGCCAACAACCACATTATTATAGGTACTATCCATTATGACTTGAACCAATCCACCAACTCACATAGCAATGACACTTTCTTTAACATAAGCAAATCCATTCATGGATTTAATGAACATTATTCCATTATGGCATTTAACCAAGAAATTAATAATGGCCATGACCCTCCCGTCTATCCAACCACTAACATTAAAGTGCATATGGGGTTATCGTATGATTCTTTACGTTCCTCCAATTTGCAAGTGCAATGAGCCTTTTAGTTCAGAAAGATAATCCTTCCACACTCCTCATAGGTAGGGGCAGAAGTGGTTTTTGGCAATATTAAAAGGAACTCCACTTGATCAAAGGCCTAAACCTGCAACCTTGTTTAATTCTTGTGTTTCCGGCGTCCGCAACCTAAAAGGTTTTGTGCGAACAATGGTTCCCAAAACAAAGAAAGGTAAACTTGCCAATGTTCTTATGTAAGGTGGCATTGAGTAATCCCTCACTCCCCCTACCCTTGATGTGTTTGTCTAGACCATGTTTTTACTTCAACATTGTGGATATTTTCATTGAAGCATTTATTCTTTATGCTCAATAATCATTTATTTCTCATGAACATGTTCAATGTCTAGGGCATTGTTTATCTTTGATGCTTTAGAGATTGTTGTTGAAATGCTTGGCATCTCTGCCTTTAGTTTTTTAATCCTCTTGCCACAATCTAGAGAAAAAAATGTTAACTTATCATTGTGTTTGACATCCCCCACACAATTGAGGCACACTCATGCTCTTTATCATTAACTTGGCTCTTGCAATTGACTTTCCATCAAAGTATATCTACTTACTACTCATTATCCATAACACAAATGTTATGGCATTGTTTGAAGCCAGATAACCAACTAACAAGACAACATGTTAGCCTTCCAAAAGTGCACCTTGACTATTGCTTAGGCATTTCTATAATTTCATTAATCAACAACACGATTCTACAAGTTAAGTTCAAAACCCACTTTAATTTTCAAATCAAAATAATATAAGCTAAAGCCTGATGTAAATCTTCAATTTTCTTAATAATTGTAGCACCCTTGACGCTTCTCCTTCAGATTTGTATTTGTCATCTTTGCCAAATCCTTATCTAAATGCCAAAGGGATTTCAATGAATCATTATCTAACCCAAAACCTTGTGTGGTCCCAACATCTTATATTCTATAGTATGGTCTCACAGTTTCAATAGCATTGGTTTTCTACCTCTAAATGATGTCAACCAACAATCTTTGAAAAACCATGTCATCCAATGCAAATTACTTCAATGTTCGATGGGCATAATTTTGTTTTTGCACAACCATGAAATTCCAAGGGATATTTCGGGTTGTGTTTTACTTTCTTTGCAATCTTCTTACAAATAGGCTTTTGTCTTGCAAATATCTTGGCGATCGTCTTTGGGAGTTCCCATTATATTATATCATTCTCATAATGTCTGTCATGTTACAATTTTCTTTCAATAGTTTGCAGTCTTCCACTCTTCCTTCATTTTATCCTTCGGAAAATGTAAATGTTTTTGAAGCTTAAATTTTACATTTAAACAATGACATTTGATTGCCTTCACACTTCAAACCTTTTCACTTCATACATACTTTAACACCCTTCAAAATGTAAATTTCCTTACCTTGAAATAATTTTTCGCATGATGTGTACCTTCAAATCTCGCTTAGCTTTGAATGGAATGTGCCTTTCCCCTGTCAATACTGTCTTGACTCTAATGATATTACCTCAATGACAGTCAAGCCTGTATTGAGTTTGAATTTTGATATGTACATTGCATTCTTCGTTAGCTTTGGAAAGGACGTCGAACTCAAGAGAGAGCGGCACGAACTTCATGAAAAATCACACAGCAGAACAAGGACACAATTTCCTATGTGACTGTCAATGATTTCAAGAAGAAATAAACAGCATAATTCCCAAGGACATTAGCACAAAAAATGAGGAGTTTGGTGCAGCATTAAACGTGGCAGTACAGTGAAAAACACGGCAGCATTTTCCTGTAGCTGTGGGCACGATTTTCAAGTCTGAGAAGGGCACAAACTTCAATGTTAATTATTGCTGTAAGTGTAGGGCACGATTACCAAGGATGAAGATCGTCCTGTACACAATTTTGGAGAAGAAGACCATACTGTGAGATGCAGACCATACTGTTCGGCATTCAGTGTGAATTTTGAGGCAGCTGAGTGCACAGAAATCAAGGCAGTCCTGGGCCCTGGCACTGTTTTCGAGGCTGCATTTCAGTCTTCAACAGTTAAGATAAGTTGTCCCTAATTGTTTAGTTGGGCATTAATGATTAAACAATGATCAGTGAGACTTGAAGCCAGGTTAGGAAAAACAGTGGTAAATTTTAAAGAAGTATAATAGAGGCACTCCTACTTTTGTTTACTTCATGTATGGTTTCATATATGCAAGTCTTTTAATTGTTCTTGGTTGCACATTATTACTTGGTTGATTTTGTACTAGTTGTGAGAAGCATCTTTGGGATAGAAATCTTGTAACACTTATGCATATGGAAGTGGATCCACGTGATTGGATAAAGCATGTTTATAACAACATGGCTATGTGTCCTTCATAATGTTTGAAATATCTTGATTTTGATCCTAAATCCATCGCCCAATTTGATAGGCACGTATCTTAACAATTCACCATTCCTTATATTCTAGGAGTATGATAAACAACTTTTTCTAGAAATTCCCCCCTTGTGCAAAAAGAACGAAGGTCTAATGTGTGATTATGAGTCAACGTGATCATAGTGAGCAACCTCCCTCAATGTTCCTAGGGTTGTACTTTCTTCAAGGACATGAATATCTTTCAATTCAAAACTAGGAGGTAACATGTCACAACCGAATCCAACTTCCATTTTGATAAGAAATATATGAATATTACTAAATCAATAAATAGATGATTTACATTACAATAGTCTTGGCGTTTATATTAACCATCGTATCTTTTCAACGTAAAGGTCACAACTCTTCATTCAATTAATTAATAATTATTTTTCTCTATTATATATTATTTTATTATTATTATTTATTTATTTATTTATTTATGTAACATTGCCGCCCCCTTTGAGGGCAGCTTTGTCCTCAAAGCTGATCTTACAGATATCAACTTTATCCTGGATTTGCGCTGAAGAGCTGACTTGAGATGTGTATTCTAGATTTGCTCGCTTCTCTAGATGTGAGCCTTGACTTGCTCTTAAAGTAAAAGTGGTAGTATTACATGGTAATGTTAAATTCTCCTTATCTTTCATTTTTTATCCTTTTACTTAAATTTTTAACATTACCATTAATTGTTTCAGGATGTTTGAGAGTGGTTCCAACTTCATCGGACTTCATATGCAAAAAGTAGAATTTCAGATCCCATTCAAAATTCAGCAGAGTTAAGAGTTTCCAGGATTTCAGGATTACAAAGTTTCCATTAGTTTCTATCATGTATGAGGGTATGGAATTGACGTTTAATCAAACACATCAGCCCCTGCATGTACCTTGATGTTGGTCGTGTTGATCATTGAACTCCTTTGTCATGACCTTAACATAAATGTACTCTTCATTTGTAAAATCACTTATTAAGCATGGAAAGCTTTGTCTACCTTATTTTAACGATTGGATTAGGAAGTTTCATCAAAATTGAAGGGTGTTAAGTCGTTTACTAATGTCCTTGGAGAATC